>JANAVB010012599.1:4959312-5206812 GCA_029216955.1 Iris pallida | reverse complement strand
TATAGACTCATCTTATTTCTTTCGAGTCTATTCAGACAAGTGTAGCATGGGGTGCACACCATGATACATATTGTCTATTCTTGTATCCGACATTATTGTGGATTGAGACATAGAGATATTTATTTAGTGGTATAGATAGTCGACCTTATAGACAGCTTAGTGCATACTTGAGGGTTCCATACAAATGGTTGTCCTTGAGTGTGTACCAGCTGGCCGTATCACGTGTTGGTCCCGTGAGTTTTGGAATTGAGACGTGACACCAGCCATACGTTACAACCTATTGTGCCTATAAATTGAACCTCTTTCTCATCTCTTTGACACAGAAAAAATAATCCTTACGAAACTCTCTAAAATTCTCGGCTCGTCCAAATTAGTTCGTTCTTTATTTTTGCTCTGGGCAGAGCTAAGTCAAGAGTCTCTCTCTGTGTATTGTGTGCGACAAGGAGATACCGGTGGAGCGAAAATTTTACCACTAGGAGTATTCGGATAAAGTCTGCACATAGACCCGGATTAATTCTTAGGACAATGCTATGTGCGCGACTTCTCCGGAGACCGATAAATTTTACATTATTTTATTTTGTTTGCAGATTTCTTTTTAAAGAAGAAAAGACGAAAAATTCTAACAAGGCTTACCCCACCCAAAATTTGCTTTGTATATCGGCAACCCCTGCCAGCTAATCAGCCAGAGATCGGTCTCCGGCATCACCCACTTCGCCTTCTTCAACGCACTCAAGTCCTCCTTGGTCAAGTAGTCGACCAGGGACCACACAACTCGTCGTCCAGCACGTCGGTCGTGCCGCCGATCCTGTCAAACACAACCTCGACCAGGCTCGACAGTATCTCTCCTACCGCCGCGGACGCCGACGTGCGGAATATCGCGTTGCCGAAATATCCTGGAGGCAGCGGCGCGTGCCGCATGCGACCGCGGGCGTCAGCGGTTATGTACATACAGGTCCGGCGGCCGGTCTGGAGCGAGCGGGCCCTGCACGCGGAGCACCACACGTGGGCCGCGACGGCTTTGAAGGTGGAGAGGGGTTTGCTTGATGTTTTGGACTTCTTGAGGTGATGGTTGAGCTGTTGCTTGGAGAGCTTGCAGTAAGTGCTGGCCATGAGGGGTTTAGAGGTGCGGGGAGGCTTGGGGGAGTACTCCGGGTGCTCGAATCTCACCATAGGAGGCGATCGGGCACGGAGGACGGTGTGGTCGAAGAAGGGAGCCGGTGCTTTGAGCTGGTTATTGGCGTCGGCCCCACGTGCTATGTCGGACCACGAGTTAAAATTTTGGAGGGCGGCGAGGCCGTTGGCCATGGTGTGATGCACAGCAGCACCCAGACATACGCCGCCACACTTCAACAAGGTTACCTACAGAAATTTCACCCAGTTTCGAGCAATGCTATGCCTACAACCAAATTCTTACAACCCCTTTACTCCCGCCACGTGTCGGATTTCGATTGGAGGAGAGGAGTAAGTGGTGGGATCGGATGGAGCCCATGTAGCGGGGGGGTGTGAGGGGTGGTGGGATCCGGTGGGACCCATGTGTAAGGGGTTGATGAGTGAGGTTGTAAAATGGTTGTAAGAATTTGGTAGTAAACTTAGCATTATTGGTTTCTTTAATATTTTTCCAAGGAATTTTTTAGACATCAAATCCATCCATGGATACTCTCCTGGTATATATATAATCTACACTACTATACTACTATGTTCTTATTTGGATGTGGGCAAAGGGGAACAAAATTACTATTTTTCTTCCAAATAATTTGGATCATGTCATCTTCCATTATGTAACATATGAAATTGTTACAGTAATAACAGCTGACACAAATTTTTTTTGTCATTATTATTAAAATTAACATTATTAAATTAACATGAACACTAATATTAACATTAATACTAATATCAATATTATCATTAACTTTAACATTTATGTTAAATTTATATTAACAATATATTAAAATAACATTAAAAAAAGTTGGTTAATTAATTTTTTTTATTAAAACTTGTCAATGTCAGCTTCTATGTCAGCTACCATGTTAGATGACATATAATGGAAGATTACATCACCCAAAAAATTTTGGAGACAAATAGCATAATTGATGGCGGCGGAACCGAAAATTCGAACTAGGATGGATTGGAATAGGTTAAGATGAGTTGGGATGTGAACCGACTCATATGAAAAAGAATATATATATATATATATATATATATATATATATATATATATATATATATATATATATATATATAGTGGGTAATTGAAGCGAACTGACCTCCAATGGGGCTCGAACTCCGACCACTTGGGCTGCATGCATCTCTCTTAACCACTAGGTTAGAGGTCATATATATATATATATATATATATATATATATATATATATATATATTTTTTTTTTTTTTTTTTTTTTTTTTTTTTTTTTTGCAGCCCAAGTGGTCGGAGTTCGAGCCCCATTGGAGGTGAGTTCGCTTCATATATATATATATATATATATATATATATATATATATATAGACACACACACACACACACACACACACCTCTGTGTGTGTGTGTGTGTGTGTGTGTGTGTGTGTGTGTGTGTGTGTGTGTGTGTATATATATATATATATATATATATATATATATATATATATAACCTATGTCTTTTGACATCTCCTTTTAATTGTTATCATAATGCTAACCTCCATTGTAAACCTATATAAGGGGCTCTTCTCAAGTTGATTGAGACAAGTGATTGAAGAAACAATCTCCTCCATTATTCTATCTCCATATAGATCTCTTTACTTTATAATATGTTATCAGCACAATTTTTTTAGAAAATAGAAGAATGGTGAAATAGTTCTCTTAAGAAAAGAACGGTACTGAAGAGATAAATATAATCTTGTATACTTAGATACATGTATGTTTTAGTAAAATTAAATACATGTTTGATTTATGTGTTTATAGATTGATTAGAACGTAAGTTTTCTAGATCTACTTTATCTTTTACTTTTAATCTAAATTTGTATTGAACATGTTCACAATTTCATTCAAAATAGAAAATTTATGGTAATCTATTTAAGATTATATATAAATCTCATTTCTATATCTTCTTTTCTTATTACTTTACCCAAGTATGCATAATCTAGAATATTTTGAATTTTCTTCTTATTTGGAATTAGTTAATTTCATTAAATTAGTTTATGTGAATTTGTTATTTCTATTTAGTGGCCAACATCGTTCCCGTCACTAAAAAGAATAGGAAAATCCGAGTATCCTAGGGTTGCACTTCAATATACGTAGCTGGCTATATTTGCCACCGCTCTCTAGTATTCTGGTTATGGGACGTTACACATACGCTCATATTTATACGTGCCAGCGTAAGAGTTAAAACCAAAAACACGCTCACGTTATACGTGCCAGCGTAGATCTCGAAACCAAAAAGCGCTCACGTTATACGTGCCAGCGTAGAACTTGAAAATACACCCACTATACGTGCGAGCGTAAAACTTGAAAATACGCCCACGTTATACGTGCGAGCATAAAACTGAAAAGACTATGTTTTTCACACGTAAAACTTTACTCTTTTTAACAGAAAAAAGTACGCGTAAAAAACTTTCAGTCTTGGACTGCGTAGAACATTTTTAAAAAATGCATAAAACAAATTCTTTTTAAAACAGAGAACTTTTTACGCGTAATAACTCCAAAATTTAACTCATGTATAGTCATTTGCGTAGAGCTTGAGTTTGCGTAGAGTTCATACTTAGAGTTTTACTAACTTGATTTTTCTTGTTGAACGTCTTTTGCAGTAGACTTGGGGATCCATCCTCTCTCTGAGGTGTTTGGCTCACCAATTGGTATTTTGGGATCAAATTATCTGGAAAATTTATTCCATGTCGAGTTTTCTCAAACCGACATACAGTATCCCAAGGAAAGACAACAGTTGATAGCTGCTCAGGTAGACAGAATGTTGCTGTCTTTGATGAACGGAGAATTACTGGTGTCATTAGATGGCCAGCATTACTTGAAACCCGCATTCATGTTTGGAGACACAATTGATTTCCAATCTCAGACAAACCCCAAGAAGGAATCCTGGGTGTTCAAGTTTGGGGAAAGGACAATGTATCTCCTGTCACGACCCGTTACCCAAATTGTTGGGCCGGGCCGAGCCATGTCCAGCCTACGCTTGGTTAAATCGCAGTAAGCTGTTCTAAGAATAGACAACAAATGATCTAAGCTACTAACAGTTCTAAAATCACATTTAAAGTTCATCACAACACAGCATCTATAAGCGAAGGTAACATGAGCACAGACTTAATAATACATAACCAAAGTATCTAACTGGAGACAAAGTCCAGTATCCAAATATAAGAACATACCAAAGTCTCAGTCTCAAAACATATGGAAATGACTAAGCAAGGTTCCCCGCTGGGGCCTCTTCTGGAGCTAAGGCCAGGTCCTCAATGCAGTACCATAATATGTAACACATAGCGTTTCCTTCTCGAAAAGTATACCTACAACGTTATCCTGTCAGGACGGGAGCAAGTACAACCTCTACAACTAAAGTACTGAGCATATAATGAAAGAGATGTACAACAAGAAACATGGTGTGATAAGTCTATAAAACAGGAAATACTAGAAACATGACCTCATGGTACAACTGGGATCACAATATCATAGTAACACAGAAAATATGGCATATCCGGAATCATGGTATATCTCATAATCTATCATGGCAAGGATACATATGTCATAAAGACAAATGTATATGTAATGTTTAAAACTGTAGCAAGTACGTGATCGGTCAATAGATGTACAATGTACCGAGGTACAATGTAAATAAAATGTACATACGTACAAGTAAAACAAGCGATAGATGTACATATGTACAAATACAGCTGATGAGCCTACGACAAGGTATACATAAAATGTCAACCTTGCTCGATACGTACGTACGAGTAGGGGGGGCATGATCACGTACTCAACTATCAGTTTCCCCATAACCCATATTCTATCATGTGAGAGATACGAGAACGATATAGAACATGTGAGATATACTGAGATCGGTATAAAGCACGATAGGTACTGATAGCAGTATAAAGCATAGTGAAACATGTACTGAGAACCAGTATGAAACATGTGAAGATATAAGAACTGTCCTAAGCATGGTAGGGACCAAATTAATGTAACATGTGAAGATTTATCTTGCAGTTATTCAGAAAGCAGTATTTTACCAGGGTTAATACATGTTCTAGCATTAAAAGACAGTAAATGAGTGTGTAGATGTACTTGCCTCGAGCAAAGCAAGAATACTACTACGAAGATATAGATGTCCGGTATCCTGTCAATAGTGATATACAAACTCAGTTCTAAGCTATGTTCAATAATACACTAGTGGTGAGACACGACTCCTAACTGGACACTAAGCTAAGTGGAGACCTAGCATAAAAGTCTAATGTGGAGTGCCACTATACACAAACTAACTCTCTAGGGTCTTTACACTAGTGCGGGGTGAGGTCCAATACTATAACAACTCAAATCAACGCAAAACTTGCAAGTTGTAACTACTCAATAAATAAATCAAACGGTACACTAAGTTCCAACAATTTTAGAGATAGACAAAAAGCTCAAATATATATAAAATAAAGTACCAAAATAATCCTTGTTAATTATAGAAATTTATACTAATTTTTCTGGGATTTATAAACCCTCATAAATATTTATTAAAAATCAGCAAACTTAAATATATTGAAAATGAGTTCTGTTTTCCCATTTTTATAAAATACCAAAAGCACTTAATAAATGCTAGAAAAATTATAATAAATTAGCTAAATTAACATAACATTTAAATACCATTTTTCCAAGATTTTTACAGCAATTAAAATATATATAAAAATTCAAAACCAGAAAGTAACAATATCTAGAAAAATAATTAATTATAAATTAAGGACAATACATAATCAAAATCTACAGATGTTGTCGGATGATAAAATAAATATCACCAACGTGTCCAGAACGGTCAAATCAGCTAGTATAGCCTACCCATAAGTCCAATTTAGACACAGGGGCAAAATGGTAATTTCGGGTCAAAAAGATGTCCGCCGTTGGACACACTTTGCACCGAAAAGTGTGTCAGGATAGAAGTTTACAAAACCTAACAAATTATATGTCCACGAATCCAGAATGATGATACGAACCCAACGGTATGTCCAAAATGGGATTCCGATGTGCCGATCTCAAAATGATACGTTGACGCGACACTTGGTATCCTGTTTGCACGGAAATGCGTGCCGGAGCAAATGTCTTTAAAACTCAGCAAATTATATGTCAACGAGTCCAGAATGACGATACGAACTCAACGGTATATCCGAAATTGGATTCCGATGAGCCGATCTCAAAGTGACCCGTTGACTCGAAAAGTGGGACCCGCTTTGCACCGAAATGCGTGCCAGGGCCCACGTTCTCCAAATCAAGCAAACTTTATATGAAAACATGCCAGAACGACGCCACGAGTCTACTGGTGGTGTCAGAAATTAAATCCGGAGTCCCGGGTTCAAAAATGGAATTTAACAAGTGTAAATTAAAGAATTCGGACGGCCAACTTTGTCGTCGAATTCGACCAACCAAACGTGCTTAAAACGAAACAAAATCTAAAGGAGACAGGAAGATGGTTATACCAGCTACGCACAGGAACTAGTAGCGTGCCAACCGGAGCTGCGACGGCGAAGTTACAAGCTGACGAAGTCGGCTCCACGAAACTGTCCAAAAACAGTTCAATTTAAAACGTCAACTTGGTGGCCAGTTTTGAGGTATCAAACGATAAAATTAACGGACGAAAATTGACAGGAGTGAAGAGGTATATACCGAGATTGCGACGGAGCAAGGAGTTCGTCGATCCAACGGTCGGATCTCCCAGAAAATACGCGCAAAGTTGCTGTCCCGAAACACAATTTCTGAATCTTGAAATCGCGCGCGTCGACGGGATTTCGACGTAAATGCACGGATCGCCCATGCGTCGCGTCGGGGAAGCGGGCGGTGGCCTGGGGGAGTTCGCCGGAGTGGGGCGCACCCGTGGGGGGGGGGGTCGTCGGGGCCACGGTGGCCGGCGACGGCGCGGCTAGCGCTGCCAGCGCGCGCGCGGCCTGGCGCCGTGCTGCTGCGGCTGTGCGCTGGTGCGCTGCGACGGCGCGGGGCAGCGGCTGCGGCGGCGTGTCGCCGGGGTACGACGGGGAGGGGCTGTGTGGTGGTGGTGGCGGCTTGTGGAGGTGGTGGCGGTGGTGGGAAGATGATGGTGAGGGTGATGGGAAGAGGAACATAATAGAGGAAGAGGAGGAGGAGAAGGGGGAGGAGCTCGGCCATGGAGGTGGTGGTGTTCGGCCGAGCATGGAGGGGGTGGTGGTGGTGTTCGGCCAAGTGGAGTAGGGGGTGGGGATGGTGATCGGCTATGGTGAGGGTGGTGGTGTGTTGAGAGAAAGGGAGAGAGAGAAATATGTATGTGTGTGTGTGTATTAAAGAGGGTGAGAGAGAGAGAGAGAGTGGATATTATAGAGAGGGAAACAGTAGGTCGGCTAAGGGGGCGGGGGAGTGCTCTTTGCTGTAAAGAGAGAGGGGATGGGTTGTGTAGGTGTTAAAGAGAGAGAGAGGGAGAGAGTTATATATGTATGTATGGGTGTTTGTATATATATATAAATAGAAAGAGAGAGAGTGTGAGAAAGATATTTGTGAGAGAGAGATGAGAGAGGGGTGAGGGGATATCGGTCCAAGAGAGGGGGGAGCTGTGAGGTGGAGGTGAGGGGGTGTGTGAGTGTTTGTATTAATAAAGAGAGAATGAGAGAGTTATATATATATATATATATATATATATATATATATATATATATATATATATATATATATATATATATATATATATATATATATATATATATATATATATAGAATATTTGTAAAGTGGAGAGAGAAAAATAGATATTTTCAAAATAGGAAAAATAGGAAAATTATGTAGGGCACTTGGGCAGTCATGAGAGGACAACATGGAGCTTGGGCTCGGGTTCGGTCGAACCGGGTCGGGTCAAAATCGGACAGAGGGCAATATTCGAATTAAATGCGTATTTATAAACACGGGTAAATAAATAATATACGGGGACTCTAATAAATGGGACACAAGTGTCAGGCGGGTAGTAGGCTTCATGTGGGCCACGTCCATACTTCGAGTTGACAGGCTGGATCGATGTCGGGTCCTGAAATAAAATTGGAATTTAAATCAGGTTTCACGGCAGAAAATAAATCGGCCTAAATTGACCCGGAAGTTGTGCGAAGAAATCGGGTATGACCAGCTTTACGTTGGTAATCCCTCCACTAGTTTCAATAATTATGAAAAATTAGTTGATGGAGCGAGGGCATGGCGATATTTCAGCGCTGGATGCACCGGTGCCAAATTCCATGTGTCAACCGCCTCAAGCATAACTGAGCTACGAATGCTTCATTCGTATGCGCATTTTTATGTTTCTATTCATTCTTTCGCAGAAGACTACAATATGAAAGAAAGTCTCCGGTGGGAAAAAGAAGGAGATGCCGAAGAACCAGTTTTGGTGCCTTCGGATATACCTGATGATGTTGTTCCAAACGAATATCTGGAAACGATCCCTATGGGAGTTGGGGAGACAGCTACAGGAGCAATTACCATTTCTGCCACCCGAAAGCGGAAATCGAACACAACTGTTACTCTCCGGGAGAAGAAGAAGGTTGTTATTAAAGGGCCTTCCAAGCTGAGAGTCTCTACCCCAGAAGGCAAAAATTCTGCCGAAGAGACTCCAAACATTATATCTTCATCAGCTCAACCTGGATAAGGATCTTCAGCACCCCAGCTGGCAGCAATGACAGAAATTACAAGAGTCCTATCTCCAGGACGACTTAGCACCTCATTGCACCTAACTTCGCCACAAAAGGCGAAAGCTGTCGAAGACACAGCCACAGCTCCTGCTAGTAATCCGGAACCCATCCCTTTGGACGAACCAGGTCTAGATTTGGATGACGATGATTGGGACCTAGATTATGACACACTTTTATCGCGTCCTGCACCTACTCCAGGTAAAGATAAATTACACAAAACTTATACAAAAATATGTATTATAATTTTGTATATTGACTATCTTGTTTAATCTTTGTAGGGATCGTCGCTGTGGCAAAGCCCGTTGCTCCTCCTCTTCAAAAGCCTATCTCGTAATAGAATCTAAAGAAGGAAGTTTTTCTTCAAAAGAGGACTCTCTTTCTGAGGAAGGTTCTCCATCTGTGGAGATACAAGAAGAGTCTGCAGGAGAGGCACGCCAAGAATTGTCTTCTATTGCCCCAGAAAGAGATGAAGAGCCAGCTGCAGAAGAAGAGCCAGCAGTGCTCAGAGAATCGGTTGCTACAAAAGAACCGATTACTGAGATCGTAAATGTAGCAACAACACCATCAATTACTACTGCTAATCCGGACCAGGTTCTTAAGATAATAGTGTTCGAACCTGAATCAAACATAGAGGCAGCACCTCCGCAATATCATCCCCTGCCACCGAAACTTAAACACCAGAAGCGACAAAAAAGGTTGCTGAAGATATAGTCCCAGAAATCCCTGGGAATCAACTAACCATGGTAGCGACGACAAATATAGCATTAACTCAGCTTGCTACCACAGCGACACAGCATCTGTCTCTGGCTTTTGGGAGAAGGGGTTGGCAGACATTGCCGATACACCGAGCTCTAATGCTGATATGAATCTATTGGTAGAGATTCATACTGAGACATTTTATAAAACCTTGGCAGTATTGATCAAGATGGTTTTAAAAAAAGGCCTCAATTATGAGAGTTTGAAAAGTGCGATTGCGACCACCATTGACAACATCGCAATGTTTAATGATACTGAGAGGACAGCAGCTTTGCAAAAGATAGTCCAAGGACTTGAACAACCAATCAAAGATCAAGTGGGACTATTGAAAGCCTCGTCCAATCTGAGTATGATGCTCTCACAAATGAATATACAACTCGGGAAACTATTTTTAAAGAATCTCTTCAAGAATATAGCAATAAGGTTGTCGTAGAAAGGGCCTTCTTGAAAGAGAATAAACCCCTGTTGGAGCAGCACCAAGAAGCCTATGACTTAATGAATATCAAAATCCATCAATAAAATGATAAAATCCGTGAAGTCGAGGCTGAGCTAGCTCGATTAAAGGAGGAGAAAAACCACATGACGGTAGATCGAGATAAATATTTGAGGCAAAGTTCCATTTTGGAAGAACAGATCTTTAGTGCTGAATCAAACATCAAGACTCTCGAAGAAGCCAAAGATAAAATAATAGCTGCCTTTGCCGAACTCTCCCATCTCTGTACTGCGGAAGCTCAACAATCCATAGCATATACAACTGTATTGGGCTCTCGTGAAAAGCGTCTGGCAGAATTGCAGAAAATGATTGAAGATCTATCTGCTCCGCCTTAGAAATTTTTGTACCCAATAAAGAATTTTATTTTCTATCATTTTCTTCCTTTTGCTGATGTAACATTTCAAACCATGAAATGAATGAAATGTTTATAAAATAGGTATGAGATAGAAAGCAATTATCAGAGGTAATATGGACATGATAAGTCTTCAAAACTCAACAAAGTAGATTATATCTATCCAGAGGTAATGTGGACATGTTAGATAATAAATCCTTTTCTTTTTAGTGTGTACAATACTATCAGAGGTAATATGAACATGATAGATTGCAATGACTCAAAGAAGTAGATTAATATCTATTCAGAGGTAATATGGACATGATAGATAATAAATCTTTTCTAATTAGAGTGTACAATACTGTCAGAGGTAATATAAACATGATAGATTGCAATGACTCAAAGAAGTAGATTAATATCTATTCAGAGGTAATATGGACATAATAGATAATAAATGTTTTCTAATTAGAGTGTACAATACTATCAGAGGTAATATGAACATGATAGATTGCAATGACTCAGAAGTAGATTAATATCTATTTAGAGGTAATATGGACATGATAGATAATAAATCTTTTCTAATTGACATCAGTTGGAAAGAAAGAAAATCAAAATTCTCTTTCGGCGGAATAAATAATCAGCTTAACCAAACCTTGGCAGCTGGGGAATGAAGAAGAAATTCAAACGTAATATTTCTTCAAGAATTTACCATTGATCGGCATCATGAGCAAATCTCCATTAGGTTTAGATAACCTATAAGCACCATTAGAGAATACGGTTTCGACTACATAAGGACCTTCCCATTTAGCTTGGAACTTGCCTTTACTCTTATGAGTCATAACCATAGGTCTTCGGACAGCTAGAACTAGATCTCCTACTTTAAATACCCTTTTTTTAACTTTGCGATTGAAAGCTCGAGATATGCGGGCTTGAAACAACTCAATGTGCTGTTGTGCTTGAAGACGTTTCTCATCCAAACCTTCAAGTTCCTAGAGTCTTAAGCAATTATTATTCACTGTAGTTATCTCATTAGCAATGGCTATTCTAAGAGATGGTATCTGGATCTCTAGTGGAAGAACAGCTTCACATCCGTAAACCAATAAAAATGGTGTAAATCCAGTTGGAGTTCGGACTGTTGTTCGATAAGCCCATAAATATTCTCCAAGTTTCTCGTTCCAATCACGTTTATTAGAAGGAACGAACTTTTTAAGAAGTTTAATAATTGTTTTGTTGCTTCTGCTAAACTATTAGCAGCTGGATTGTAAGCTATAGAAGATAAGTTCTGGATTCGATTCTTGTCACAAAATCGATAAAATACCTGACTGGCAAATTGTGGTCCATTATCATGGATTATCCTTCGGGGAATCCCTAAACGATAAATGACATGATGTTTGATGAAGTTAACCACATTAGATGTTTTTACTTCAACAAGAGGAACTGCTTCTGCCCATTTAGAAAAATAATCAGTTATAGCAAGGATAAACCGATGCCCTTTGACAGAAGGGGGATTAATCGGACCAATAATATCCATACCCCAAGCTTCGAAAGGCCAAGAAGCTGTCGTAGGATGTAGAAATTCAGAAGGTTGATGAATAAAATTAGCATAAATCTGGCATGCTTTACACCGTCTGGCGTAATCCACAGCGTCTGCTATTATAGAAGGCCAGTAATAACCCATTCTTCGAATACGGTCCTGTAACTTTGGACCTGGTTGATGTGCACCACAAACTCCATCATGAACTTCTCGAAGTGTTTGCTTAGATTCGCTTTTCGAGAGACAACGCAGTAAAAGCCCGTCATAAGAACGATGATACAACATGTGTGTAAAAGCAATGATCGTTTTTTGATTGATGCAGCTTCCTTTGGATCTTCAGGTAAAATCTCATAGACCGCATAATCAATAAATGGACTTCTCCAATCCTTTTGCTGCAAATTTGATTCGGTAGCATAACTCTGTTCGATGTACAAATTATTCTTGATACAGAATAGGTCTCAATCCAACTAAGTGATGGTATTTTGTCTTCTGATTGGAACTGCAAGTCTGCAGCTAAACTAGCAAGAGCGTCAGCTTCCAAATTTTGAGAGGGTGGTACGAATTCAATGAAGAACCCTTTGAATAAAAGAGCCAGTTCGATTACCACTTTATGATAGGGAATGAGGTCAGGATTTTTGACTTCATATGTCATTCTGACCTGATTGACGATCAGCTGAGAGTCTCCATAGGCTTCCAAGAACTCAATATCCAATTGTTTTGCTACTTGAAGACCAATTAGCATAGCGTTATACTCTGCCACATTATTGAAACATGGTTAGTTGAGGGAATAAGCAGGGTATATAACCATTTTATCAGGAGAGACCAAGACAATGCCTACTCCGGAGACAATATTGCCTTTGGGTCCAACTCGTGATGCTCCATCAAAGTATAGTTGCCAAATATCATTCCTCAAAGTCATGTTGCAGTCTATGACTTCATCTGGAATGTCATCATATAACTTAGAAGTTTTAGGTATAAGATGAGCTGCTAAGAAGTCAGCTAACGCTTGACCCTTCACTGATTTTTGAGGTATATAGACTATATCATAGACAGTAAGCAACATTGCCCAGGTAGCTAATCGGGAGTTAAGAATACTCGACTTTTTCATCAATAACCGAAGAGGATTTATTCTGGAGATGACATGAATAGTCTGTCCGGATACATAATGTCATGTCTTTTGAATGGTAAAAAACAAGGCTGGACATTCTTTTTCTACAGGAGTATACCTGTGTTCAGCCCCAACCATCATTCGGCTGAGATAATAAATTGCCTGTTCATGACCGTCACCACTTTTCTGTGCAAGAAGAGCACCAAGGGAATGATCCAATGCTCGAACATACAGCAAAAATGGTCTTCCCACTACAGGGGGTACTAAAACAGATATATTTGTGAGGTATTGCTTGATGTCATTGAATGCTTTTTGACATGCTTCATCCCAAACAAATGACACACCCTTCTTCAGTAAACGAGAGAAAGATTGACATCTCCCAGAAAGATTTGATATAAATATCCTGATATAAGCAATGTGATCCTGAAAGCCACAGAGCTCTTTCAGATTGCGTGGAGGACGCATTTCAAGAATTGCTTTAACTTTATCAGGATCAACATGGATACCTTGAGAAGTAATGACAAATCCCAAAAAATTGCCATTGGAAACCCCCAAGAAAGACTTAGTGTGGTTCATCTTTAGTTGATGTTGACGCATCAACTCGAATACTGTCTTCAAGTCTTGAATGTGATTATCTTTTGATCGACTTTTGACGGTGATATCATCTACGTAACATTCAACTGTTTTTCGCAGATATTCTTGAAAGATGTTGCTCATGGCCCGTTGATATGTAGCGTCGGCATTTTTCAGACCAAAAGGCATAACCGTGTAGCAATAAACTCCAAGGGGTGTACGAAAAGTAGTATACTTTTTATCTCCTGGATGCATCTTAATCTGGTTGTATCCTGAGAATTCGTCCAAGAAAGACATACGTTCAAAACCACATGTATTGTCTACCATGACATCGGTGATCGGAAGTAGAAATTCATCTTTTAGAAATGCTGCGTTGAGATCTCAAAAATCTATGCAAACTCGAACTTTTCCATTCTTCTTCATGACAGGAACAATATTGGCAACCCAATCTGGGTGTTGTTCTTTACGGACAAAGCCACATGTGGTCAGCTTTTTAACTTCTGCTTCAATTGCATCCATCATGTCTGGTCGAAAATGTCGCTGCTGTTGTTTTACAGGTTTAGCATTAGGAAGAATATTGAGTTTATGGGTAGCTACTTTAGGATCCAGACCTGGCATATCCTCATAGCTCCACGCAAAGATATCAATATATTCTTTTATTAGCTTTATCAACATTTCTTTTTCATCTTCGAAAAGGTTTTGCTGATAAATATTGGCTTTGACGTAGTTTCGTCTCCAACATCAATCTGGATGATTTCAACTTTGTGGGTGGCTGTCGCTGCTCAAACCGAAGCTCCCACTGAGTATCCATTTGTTGTGCCCAAGGGTAATTTTCAAATAGTTCAGACTCATCATCGGTTTGAACCATATTAACTGAAAAGACGTGCTAAGATTCACCATACTGGACTCCTTCTGAATCTGAGGATTGTGAAGAACTGGAAGAAAACTCCTCTTCCATATCTTTCTTAAACATATGGGATGTATCGTATCCCAAACCACGACGGGTTCGTTGATAAAACGGATCACCACATAATAGTAATCTTTTACCTTTGCCCTGATTGAGACCTGACATGGTTTTCAAATCATATCCCATACTCTAGATAATCTTACGGGATTGTTGACTATATCTGTCAATTATGATTTTTCTTTTATCCATCTTTTCGAGATTATCTGTCTGTATAACAGGAATATTCCTAGCCAAACCAAACACAATTTGACACTTATTTTTCTTAGTAGACGGGATCACAAAATAAGATTCTTCATGACGTCTATAAGCCACACAAGCTTGTGATGATGAGACAACAGGTAGAAAATAAGAAGTAGATGTTAGGAACATCTGAGCATAGGACCCAACATCGACATAAGGAGGAAAAGAATTCTCTTTGTAATTAATATATAAGGTTTCCTCTGTATTTATGTCAGTTTTATGTCGATGGCTTTGATTATCAACAGATAAAGTCATTCTTTCAATATATTTGATAGCCATATACTCCAAAAGAAAATCTTCATTAAAATAGGAAAACACATATTGATCAATATTTACATCATTGACAGACTGGTTACTACGCCTTAGATTAATCATTAACGGACCATCATCCGTCTTAGGCGTAGACTTACCGAGGTTGATAACTAGTGGTTTTGAATCAATTGGACGAAAAGTACGTCCTTTAACCTTGATCATGAGAGGCTGATCACTAATGTTGGCTTGAACTCGACTTTTGACTGGAATTCTCACAGATTCATCAGACGTAGCTTGAGTTCTTCCTTTAACTTTAATCATCAAAGGTTCATCATCGACAGGTTGGGGTCGAATCCTACCCTTAACCTTAATCTTAAAAGGTTGATCTTCTGAGGGCGATTGGTCTTATGAAAGTGATTGGTCTTCTGAAGGCGATCGCTCTTCAGCCATATCGGATATTTTCTTCACATTCTCCTGTATATAGAGTACTGAATTAAAGAAATAGGCTTCAACATCTTTAAAAGGATTGAGATATGCAAATTCAGTCTTTACGGTCCCCTGAGAATCCACATACTTAAAGCATTGGTGGAGAGTCGAAGGTACAATGTTATGTTCATGTATCCATGGTCTTCCGAGTAGGATTTATAGGATACGTCTGAATTGATAACATAAAAGGTTGCCATGGTTCGAAGATCACCTATTTGAATCTTCAGACGAATTTTTCCCAATGGTTTACTTCTTCCAGGATTGAAACCAATAATTATCATACTAGTGTAAGTCAACTCACTAGTAGGAATCCTCAATGGTCGTAACATACTCTGAAGAATAATGCTAATAGAAAACCCAAGATCAATGTAAATCCTGTCAACCTCGGTCGAGTCAATATACCCTGTGTAACACAAAGGTCTGTCATGTCAATTATGCTTCAACAACATATCCTCTTGTGTGAAAGTAATATTAGGAATTGACTCCATCATACTGTGGCATTGGGGACACGACACTGGTGTATTGTCAGGACTTTTGAGCCGGGATAAGCATGAATCTGCCTGCAGCAAAGCTTCACTCAAAGTTTCTCGACTTTCTTTAGAGAGACGGAGTAACTTAAAGATGGAAAGCCTAGCCGGAGTATTGGCTAATTGGGCTAGAATGTCAAACTTATAGGGTTTTATCAACCCTTGATTTGGACCAGACTTCAGCGGGACGTCAAAACGTACTACCTTCTGTTTCCCTTTTTCAACCACTGGTGGTTTAGAAGGTCTTGCCTCAGCAGGAATAGGGGATGACTGAGTCGGTAGATTTAGAATTTCAGTGGCATCATCCACCTCTTTGGAAGTTCTCTCATAATCTTTGTGGTAGTCCTTTCCAGATCTTGCACCAGCAAAAGCTTCTTCCTCAGACTCAGAAAAATGAAGTACCATATTACAGGATTTAATTTTTTTTCCTTAGTCTTTATTTTACGGGGATTTTTATAAGGGACCTCAAATCCTAATCCGATGGAGGATCTCCGACCTTGAATTTGCAAAGGAACTCGTATACCTTTACCATCGTTCAAGCCTTCCACTTTTTGAAAGTCATAGCCCATCTTTTTTATGAGATATACCGATTGTGGACTGTACATGCGAATGGGTAGCAGAATTTCACAAGACATTCCAGCAGATAAAGAAGGAACGCAGACCCCTGTAGTCGCTAGGGTGGAAATTTTTAGTACAGGAGGTAAAATTCCAACCGGAGCTTTCTCATAGGCAGCAAAAACTTGTAGTGCCCTGTACAAAGGGACGCTATTCATTGCTAACCATTGCTGATGAGTAAGCTTTAGTTTGGTAGGAGGAGCCAAACTTGGAGGGCATATGTTCAGACCTCTTAGCCTATCTTCCAAAGGGATGTCATCCCACAGATGATCAGAATCATCATGGTCTGAGGTAGCAACATGAGAAATCCTATTACAGGTTTTGACTTTTTGACCTTTCTTGGATTTTGAAATTTTACTTCATACTCCATTTCAGGTACTAAGTCAGGGTGTACCCACATGATTTTACCATTTTTCAAGGTGAGAGGCAATAGTCCTTTACTTTGATCTCTGACTGGTGGAAGATTCACAATCTTCATTGTTGCCTTTGGAATCGGAACAATCCCATCATGAACTTGTTGTGGAGGAAGATCTCCAAATTGAAGAGAAATCATATTAGCCGTGACTGTATGCTCATCATTAGTTAGAGCGATAGCTTTAGCATTTATCAATTCTTGAATCTTTTTCTTCAAGACATAGCAAGCCTTAGTCGGATGATTTATGTACCTATGGTAGATATAATACTTGGGGTTATCAGTCAATTCAACCTCATTAGGTCATTTTGGATCCGGAAGCTAGAGTTTACCACTCTTCACGAGACATTAGAATATTCCAGAAATGTCATTGTCGTCGAAAGAGTACTCTTCTTTCGGCTTAGAAGACTCCGGATTACCTGGTATGGTTTTGGATTTTGAAAGGTTCACCACCAGGGTTTCCTTTCCTTTCCCATTGCGATTACCATAATTGTTACCTGAAGAGGTTTTCTTTCCTTTATCTTCCGAGGCGAAGATCATCCCATGCTCACGAGCCAATCTACCATTGGTCTCAGCTGAAACAGCTGCTATAATAAATGAGGCCCAATCTGTGAATTGAGAGCCTGTAAAAACAGCGATGGTTGGTCGTAGATTCATTTTGCATGTATCAATAAATGCTGAATCTGGCATACCAGGAGGCATTTTTAGAGTTGCCTGTCGAAAATGTTCAATAAATGTCCGAGTATTATCTTTTTCCTTTTGTTTAATCTCTATCAAGGAGGACATATTCATATCCATCCCTCCTTCATAGAAATGAGAGAGAAACATCGCTTTGAACTCGTCAAAAGACGATATGCAATTATCGGGTAGACTGCAATACCAGTCGTATGCTGTACCCTTCAAACACCCAATAAAAACTCGGGTGAGGAGAGCATCATTCCTCTGCAGATGAACAGTCATAATATCAAAATAATTGATATATTGACTTGGAGAAGTCTTTCAATCAAATAATACCATAGATTATGGCTTGAATTTGGGAGGAAAGGGTACATCATTCCAGTGGGGAGGATAAGGTTGCTTGATCCCCAACTTCTGGAGCTGATCTTTGTGCTTAAGAACTTCAAATTGCGCTTTTAACTCCCGAACTGCTTGAATAACTTCACTAGTTTGAGGAAGTATATTTGATTGAATAGTGGTTGGATGCACCGTAACCCCTACTGGAGGTGATACATCCTCTGGAATGAGAGAGTTAGGAGATGCAGAGTTTTAATTGATAACAGGTTCTTGACTCAGATTATTCAAAGGTATGTCAATCCCTTGACTATCTTGAGTTGGTGCAGCTTCCTGCACCGGTGTTATCACTGTCGGTTGGACTGTTTGCTGAGTCGTTATCATCTGATGCATATTTTGCAGCATGGCAAGCATATCCTTTAGCGATTGTTCCACCACAGAAAGACGTTGTTCCGTATGAGAAGTAGACGTCTCCTGCTCTTCTCCGATAACATAGGATTCAACTTCTCTTGAACATATAGAGGGATTGGTGTAGAGATAAGAATCAATGCTATCAGTTTCTGACTCCAAATACTGGGTACCCCCAGCCTCTGAATCTGAAGAATGCATACTTAAAGATTGTTGACTTCTTAACCGAGTATGTTGATATACTCCTTCAAAAGTGTCAAGGATTTGGTTGAACCGTTGTTCACTTGGAGTCCGAGACGAATTACGTCTTGGACATCGTCCTCTAGTGACATGAGACGCCATATTGACCGATGCATAGGACAACTCATGTTCTTGGTCATCAATTTGTTGCTGAGGTATGCTATAACTTAATCGGTCAAAAACTGACCGTTTAGTAGCAGAACAGCAACATTTGATCACAATTTGGTGACATTCACAATGATAATTTTCTTGAGGGAGTGTCACATGAGATTTTCTGTTTTTACGCTTTTGCATAAGTAACTCGCATAAATCAGAATAATTGGAAGGTAACATTTTCTTTCTTGTATTTGGTACAAAGAAATACTTAGTCCCTTGCGTAAAAAGAAGGTTACTAGCTTCATTGGCAGAACAAAGCTGTGCTTTCTTACGCGCCTGGAGTTGTGTGCATAAATCCTGAGTTAATTTTTGTGCACAGAGAACACCATCAGCCATGTGCGTAATTCTAAGATTTGGCATTTTGCGTAAAGCAGCATTAGAGGACTGTTGGCGTAAAACAGAAGTTTTGCCAAAATTTCTTGTCTCCTTGGATAAACCAAAGGAAGTGTCTGCCATAGTAGCAACAGGAGACTTGTTTTTATGCTGTACGCGTGTAGGCAAGTTCACTTTAGATGCAAAAGCACAATTGTGAATTTTATCTACCATGTCACCGACAGGAGATTTGTCTTTACGCGTAGAACACAAAGCAGGAACATCTGCCATGTCACAGACGGAAGATTTTTTCTTACGCATAGAGCGCAAGACATGAGTGTCTACCACATCATAGACGGGAGACTAAACTTTACGCATAGACGTAACATTGAAGTGGGAACTGTCTCGTCATAGACGGGAGCCCCAACTACAGGAGTGGGAAGAATTTCCTTGCCTTCAGAGACAATAGAGAGATCAGAGGGTGCATTGGACTTAGGAATCCAAACTTTGCGCACCTTTTATGATTTTTGCACATTGGAGTAGCGGGCACTACCCCCAGTTCGGAGCATTTCTTCGTAAGCAGTTTGGTCGAACTGAACGACCAAAGTCTTCTTCGTCGATCCAATCGACACATTATCGTGTTGAGCAATTGCTTTCTCGTCAGAGGAGAAAGTCGTCCACAACAGAGTCACCATTTTGTTTCACTTAACAAAATGCCCTAAGGCTTTTAAAAGAAAATGAGAGAAAATATACAAAAGTATAAGTAAATTCTGGAGAGTATTGCTATGGAAGTCTGATCTGAGAGCAATCACTTTGTTCCTTGGACCACACGATGATGATGAAGAAAACTGCTTGGAGATGAACAACTGGAAGAACTAAGTCACTAGAAAGGTATCGACACAATTGGCACTGATGGCACGGTCGAATGCTTTCCTGCTTTGCTTCACTCTGTTCTTGAAGAAAAGTTGAAGAGAAATGATCTGAAAAATCACTTTTCTCTGAAAGTATGAATTCTCTTAAGATATCTGGCCTGAAAAACCAAGTCCTCTCTTCTTTAAAAAAGAAGTCTTTATATAGGCTTGTCCTTCTGTGTGTAAAAACCACCAATATTGGGTCTCTATACAGGCTGGTAGAATAACTGTCACCTACGCACATAAATTGGCCTCTACGCATGTTGACACGTGTCCTATAATCTAATAAAATAAGGAGAACACATACACACGTTCTTCGAAAAGTATGACATGAAGGCCACGTCAGAAAACTACGTTCCCAAACAATCAGAACAGACGGTGCGTAAGGGATACTGTTTAGGCATGTCTGAGCGTAAAATAGCTCAAAGTAAGCTTCCTGCGTAAAGCGGCTAAAAATAGCCTTGAGCGTAAAGGCTCAAATAAACTCTATGCGCAAAAAAGAGTGGCTGAGATAGCCTTGAGCGTAAAAGCTCAAATAACTCTTATGCGTAAAGAGAAGGTTGTTCCTCGAGCGTAAAGTAGCTCGTTGGCACACTAAACAAAAATCCTGGGTTGGTGTGAAAAATATTCTTGGCTTCTGTGCAACTATTTGTCAAAGAATCAATCTGCCAGAGCAGTATCTTCTTACATTTAATGCAGCATGGACAGCTCATTCTTTGCGTAGAGAGTAATACTGTCTTCGCGTAAAGTCTGAGTTTAACCCTTGCGTAGAGCTTAAGTTTGACTCAGTTTGACCTTTGCGTAATCTAAATTTAACCCTTGCGTAGAGCTTGAGTTTGACTCAGTCTTTGCGTAGAGTCTAGAACTGTCTTTGCGTAAAGATTTTAACTTCTTTGACTTGGTCTACGAAATTTATTTACGCTTCTACACCATACTCTTATTGACTCAACTTATGAATGGCTAATTCATAGCCTTCAAGCATAACTTAAACCGAACGTGTTCTTTAGGTGCCATAGACCGTGGCTAACGTTTTATTAAACCAACCGTTGCTCGTGCCTTAAACCAACTTGTGTTCTATGCGACACTACCTCCCAAGTCATACTTTATATGACAAGCCTTGAGATCGTGGGGCTATGTGACTTTGACAACCGCAGAAAATATGGAACAGTGCTTGCTAAGACTTCGATAGCCTAGCAAAACTCTTGTCTACCTCAATTGTGCTATAACTTAACCCGTAGGACGAACAAAGGCTATGCCAAGCCTTGGACGATGGGACGGTGCATGCTTTATTAAGCATTTAAATGTGTGATGCCTATGACTTAGGACAATTTCATTGCTTTGCGGAAACTTAGACCAACTTTCCTTTTCCCAAGCCATGGGATGAAGGACCGAGTGTCATTTTGAAAGTACGCCGTACAACGATTCTAAGCCATCGTGGGACCTTTCCATGTTCTAACTCAATTCGACCCAACTTGGGATTATTCCCTTAGATATGTGAATTCGTCTCCTTTATTATCAAGTCTACTTGTGCAGTTGAAAACTTTCGTTTTATTAGTACGAAGGCCAAGCTGAGGCAAGTTCACCGAAGCTACCCACCTGAGCGATGAGTCGCCTCGATCGAGCAGGACTTTGAGCAGGCTGTCGCATGGCTAAGTCCGAACGCCGTTGGCATTTTAATTTTTTTGATTGAACTGAGCGGGACAGGATATTACATTATATACCACTCAAAAAAAATTTCATTCTCGAAACTGAGTACACACTCATCGACTTACCCAATCTTCGAATCCTGACTTGCATTAATGCCTCAATTTATATTCAAGTTCATTTCAAATCCAACGGTCGCACTACCATCAATATTTTCTTCGCAACACACAATCACAAAATCCTTGATACCCTTTCGATCTTTGTTCTCACTTGAATTCAACGTATCACTTACTAGGATCGTCACATATCGAGGGCATCCTCAAAATATATGCATTTCAACTAAGCCTCGTGATAGAAAATTTGTCATTTCCATTCGAGTCGGATCGTGCACATATTTAGGCATCCCTTAAATATATGCATTTCAGCCAAGCCTTGTGATTGGGGTTTCCATATTTTTGAATCATTCTATCCACCAGTATCCCATTCTACTAATCCTCAAGATCAATCGTATCGATTCTTACTCTCGAAACATGAACGTTTTGCCTAACTGCTTGGCCATCTCTTCTGGCTAAAGTCATCCGTCAGTATTGGAATCACAGTTCCCAAAAAATAATATCAACACTGATCCCAATCCTAAGGTCAAACCAAAATTGATAGTACGGGGTTTTCTACCCAAGCTCGCATCACTCCGATTTTTAAACTTCAAGCATAGATTTCTCCTATTCGCATTCGTAACATTCAGTGCAAGGGCTCGAGTCATTCAGTAAAGCCATCCTACGATAAGTTTCGCTCAACCAAATCTTCTGCATATTTCTATCGCACGTCCAAACTAGCAATTTGTATAGTCTGTCTCTTCAAACACGTTCGATTTAATCCACCCATCCATCCTATCCAAGTCAAGTACTCCACTGTACGATTTGTTATTGAATCATAATTCTCGTATCATATTCCCCGAGTCGTTCGACACAATTTACGTATTCGATCATAAGACGTCTAGCATAACAATATGTCACGCCCCAATCTTACGCAAGTCTGATTATCTACGGTGGACATGAAATCACCATGCTAACGCTCCTACAGGATAATCATCCTCATCGAGGCGTGACTCTTGCTTTGAATCTAGACTAATTCATTCTCGATACGCAGATTGGATCTACTCAATCCTTAATTTACTTAATCGGCAATTACAAGTCCGACCAATCCTCGAATTCACCTTTGCATTAAACCATAAGTTGAAGCAATCTAAATTGCCACGCCCTGATCTCCTGAGTTCGATCATTCCCGTTGGACATGAATCACCATGGCAGCGCTTACGCAGAACGATCGCCCCAAATTTGACGTGACGTATGTGTGAGACTTGAGTTGCGCTCGTGCAAGACAAGATCGTCGACGTTGTGGTTATCATCGAAAAAATCAAGACACGATCATTTTCATCCAAGCATTTATTTCAATCAAAATCCCAAGTATAGCATCCATCAAAACAATAATACTTTATACGATCGTCATTCCTCGAATTAGAGTATCCTAGAGTTATCGTACATTGATCTTTGATACGCCTCAATACCATCGATGATATACATAATCTGACGATCTTCCTCTTGCAATAAACTATGAGTCGTGCAACTGATGCTATCATTCGAACTGGATATACCACAATATCCTCGATATTCAAGATCAAAATTCGATCATTAATCCCCGAACTAGTCACATGATCATTTTGTTCAAAACCCATAATCACGTATGTTCATCCATCTATCTTAAGTCATCGAGCAACATATTTTCTCAAAACGCATCGATCTTTGATAACTTAAATCATCGAGCAACATCTATTCCAATTCTTAGAGTTATTCTCAAATATTCGAATCATTTTCATGCACGCTATCATCCAATCGTGCTAAATTTTCGTATATGATTCATATCGATTTTCTCGATTCAGTTTTACCTACTCAATCGTTTTTGTATTTCGTACTTGCACAATCCCAATCTGATGCGCATTGTTTCTAGTTCGCTCGAATCAACTCTTCAAAATCTTTAAGATTACCACTTACTCAATGATACTCAATCTAAGACTTTATATACATGCGACGCTTGCTGATAGACTCATTGGCGCCACGTATCCTCTAACGATCATGTAAACCCCAAATATATATATATATATATATATATATATATATATATATATATATATATATATATATATATATATATATTGCTTAAATAATAATTCTATATTTGAAACAATTTTATTTATTTATAAATAGTCTTAGTCGTTGTTAAAATTTGTTATGCATGCTGACTAGGAAGTATGGCACGGCTAGCGTAGTCATGTGCAATGAGTAGCTTATTAGCTATATACCTCTCTAAATTTATTTATTTTGATTTTTAGATGTTTAAAAATTATTAAATTGTGTTATGGTTATCTTTTCTGTTTTAATATTATTTTATATATTTTTGAAAGGAATTGGGAAAAAGAGAGACTTATATAGATTTATCTAAATACTAAATATTCGTAACTATATATATATATATATATATATATATATTATTGATTGGTATATATTTCTATGCTATGAAATTTTTATATAAAAATTAATATTTTTCTAGAAATACTTCTATAACTTTTACAAATTTTTTATTTGACTTTTAAATGGTTTTCTTTGTAAAGAAGAAAAAAAACTTATGTGAACTGTGTACCTTCCTTTCCACAAGCGAGCCCGAGCCTGAGCCAATGGAAGTAGCTTGTTTTGAAAACTTTCAAACCCAATCAAATACAAACAAAATCTTGCCATATCTTTTCCAGTATGACCATAATCAAATTCTCTTCTGATTAGATCAAAGATTTAACCTAAATTCTAACTAAATTCTTACAGGATTTGAATTGGAATCTCATATAAATAGGTGTATTTATCGAAACACAAACACGAAATTTTCCTGAGCCAAAAACGTATCACTACGAACCCGATTCCATCTCTACTTCAGCCGACCCCTGTGCCCTATGCATACCTCCCACGACGCAGACGACCACCATGCGCCACTGTTCGGACGCCGTCGGCCGATGCCGTAGCGTGCGCACCAGCAGCAACAGTGCACAGCACAACAACGGCAGCAGGTCGCCAACCCACCTTCAAAGCGAGCTTCGGGCCTCCTCGTTCGACCGTTCTTCGGGACAATTTCTCAGGTATGCTCACAACACATACACCTTCGAAACCCTTCAAGTAGAATTAATTGTAATGTGATGATTAGTTCGAAAAATTCATCCAAAAATCTCGAAAAAGAACTTGGTTTCAGGAATTTGAAACATAATAATTTAGTCCCAACCCCCCAACTTTGGAGGCTGATTGCAGTTCGTCTAGATAGAATTATAGAATACCCCCTGAATAGGAGTTGTAGACAACCTAACAATGCTTAAACCCCTTCAAACCATTTTATTTTTGGACAAATAGTTTCTGTTTAATTTCAATTCCAAAATAAGAAAAAATCAGTTTTCTAAAACATAAAAAAACTTCGATACGAGGTCCGTTCTGACAAACCGGACGACCCCGTTGCAAACCGAAGGCATCGAAAGGTGTGTATCGACTTTGTGGACGTGTGGACTTTGACGAAATTTAAATTGGTCGCGTGTGCGTGACGAATTTGACCCGTATCCGTCAAAGAATGCCGTATTGGCCTTTTTCCAATTTTCTCAATTACTTTGTGCACACTCATCAAATCGCGACAAAACTTGCGCCATTGGACTCGAAATATTTTTCTAGTCCTGTGAGCCAAGTTTTGTTCGATTCTGAGACAGTTGACCGGATCTCCGTTTTGCGGGCCCCACGATCCGATTCAACGGACGATTTTGTGCACGATTCATCGAAATCCAAAATTTGACATACCGTTAAGTTAGTATCAGAAAATCGAATCCGTAGACATATCGTTTGATGACTTTAGAGACCGTAGGTTCTGGCACGCATTTCGGTGCAAAATTGGTCCAACGACGGACATCGTTTTGACCCAAAATTATGATTTTGCCCCTGTTTCGGAATTGAACTTTCGGACATATAACCCCACTCTTCCTTATTTCTGAATTTTAAAAGTTTTCTTAAGAGATTGATTTAATAACTAATTGATTTAATAAAAAAATATTTTAGGGTTTTAAGAAATAATCTTGTATGATAAATAAATTTTTATAACTAAATTCTGTGAGCCTTGAATTAATACATGGGCTCTTGGATTGGTTTCTTCTTATAGGAATTTTAATGTGCTGGGCCAGGATCTTTAGCACAACCCTTCTCTTGGGCTTGACATTTAGAGTAGCCTATTTTAAATCCCTTATTTTCATTCCAGCGCTCTACAGTCTTCTTCCTTGCTCGAATCAAAAGAAGCTTGGGAATCAATTCAAATTGCAGTTGTAACTGCAATAGTAAAGAATATCTCTAACAAATTTTCCCTCCCAATTCCTCCTTGAAATTCGAAATTCCTTTTGCCTATATATTTCGGATTTGGATTTATTATTGCTCTAACAATTTTGAGCAGCTCTCCAAAAATTCCTTTCCTCTCCGTACTTCTCGAGCATAGCCCCATGGCGATGGCAAGGATCCTTCCTAAATAAGGTGAAGACTGGTGATCATCAAGAGTTCTTTTCTCCTTCGATTCGACAATTTTTCAAATCCCTTGGAGTTCGGTAAGGATAATCTTTCCTTTTGAGATTCTTGTTTTGTGAAGAATGATTATTTCGATTGGTAATTGTTCTGTTAGGGTTATATACTAAAAGCATCACTTTTTTAGTAACCTTATTTCCTTAAATTTTGAATGAGAATCATATGGACAAATGTTTGCATATTGTATTTGTTGCAAATGTTAATGCAAATGTCTGATATTCTATATTGTAGATAATATGGTGTGTGGTGTCACACAGAAGATCATATTATCAGTTCCCTATGGAGTATATAAGTAGTTCACAACTAGATGGACTTGGACAATCATATTATCAGTTCTCTATAGAGTATATAAATAGTTCACAAATTCTATGAGCCTTGAATTAATACATGGGCTCTTGTGTGTATTGAACATGACCACTTGAGGTTGTTCTCTTTGTACTGACTACATAAGAGAACAAACACCTCTGTTATTATGGATGCTTGTGCTCTTAACCCGGATATAATAACGGACATGTATATGCAGTGTGCATTATTTTGACTCATAAAAGAGTGAGATTCATTATGGATCAACAACCTCTATGAATTGGGTAATAACATTGTATGTATGATGATCTGTTGATTATAAATGGAATTCATGTCCCGATACATCGGGTTGATGATGTCCCCTTAAGGAGCTCATAAGGATTGTCATGTAAACCCTGCAGGTGGATTATATCTGACATGACAAATAAAGTTGAGCGGTCCTACTTAAGGATAAAAGATGTCGAATCAATATAGTTGTCAGTAACTTAAGTTGATCGACGGACATACGATATCTTAACATGGGGAGCCAAACGAGCATATAATAAAAGGTGCCCACAAACATAATTTGGGATTAGGGAGGTAGTGCAACAATAGCTCATTAGTGGACCGAGCTATTGTTAATGGGCCTGGATTGTGTGTTCGGGCTGAACACGGGATATCCAGATCCGTTAGGAGGCTTAACCCTAATTTCTCCTCATGGTCCCTGCCATTGCCTATATATATCCTCTATTCTCTGGCCGCCAGATTACCGATCAGAAATCTAAAACTTTCTCTAAATTCGTGATTCACGTAAGGAGAGAAAGATAGGGCTGCCAAGAAGAAGAAAAGGTTGGGAGATCGTCGCCCACACGACGTCCAACTCGAGGAAGGAATACGTGCAGAAGATCTTAGGGTCGTCCGCACGAGATTGCCAGGAATTACTTGTCTCCTTTCCGCCGCAGGTATAATTTGTGAACCCTAGTTTCCGTCTATGAAGGGTTAGAACACGTATTAGATCTGTTTAACTTTCTATCGATCAATACGCATACCAAAGGAAGGGTCCTGGGAATCCCCAGTTCCATCATGTTCTTCCTTCGAAACAAACAGATATGAGGATTTCAAGACCAAGTGATCATTTCGATCGGTTGATTTCTGAATGGCAAAGAACGAGGTGAGTTTGTCAGAATCTCGTGGTCGTGATCTGATCATCTATTGATTTCTTTTTATTTTAATTCGTAGATCATAATTGCTTTATTCATTTGGTAAACACTGATCTTTTCTTCGAGCGAAACACTTCTTTATTGTAAGTTCATCTTGAGTTAACCGTTTTGATTTTGAACATTCCTAAGGATTGAAGTGGATCGGTTCGATAGTGAAAATTTATGTTGATCAATCGAATTATGGCAGGGTATTGCTCAATCGAGAATAAGTTATGAGATATGATCGTTTGAGTTGAAGACATAGGAGTTTTGAGTTTTGAAGGCTTTTTGAATCAGATCTATTGACAAGGAGATTGTGTCTAGATTCATGTGATCCAGGGAATCAAATTTGAACAGGTAAATTCTATAACCCAGTAGCAGCTACTGTTATGAATATAGTTTTAATCAGTAGTGGCGTTTGTATCCAGAGAATTGGTATACAAAGGACTACTTGATCTTTCCAAGTTATCTTAGAACTTTGATTTCCTATTAAGCTTTGATTCTAATTCTCTGAACATGACTACCTTGAGAAGAGTATTACTGAGGTTACAACTGATACCTTAGAATTTGATTTATGGATGTGAGGACAAGTTTTTGTAGTCGAGTGTTTGCATAGCACTGTTGATATTATCTGAGTTTAACTATCAGTATTGATGTATGTTGATGGTTGTTTGCCATTGATTGTAAAAGAACAGAACAATTATCGGAGGACTGAACTTAGACTCACAATACAAACTCGCTTGTACAAAGAAAGCCTAGGAACGAAAATCTAGGTACAGCAATCTAAGTACAATTGTTTATTTTAGATTCTGGGGGGTGACGGTAGAGGCTCGGGAAAGCGACGGCAGCTCTGCCTTACTCCTTGGACGATCGGGTGTAGCCTTGGCTCTGTAGAAGAACTGCTTGGCGTTGAAGAAATGCTCTCCTTTTGATCTCTCTCTAACTCTCTGGCTCCTTGTGTCTCTCTTTCTGTCTGTCTCTCTATGTGTATCTATCTCTCTCTGTATATCTCCCTCTATATCTCCCTCCTCGTAAGTGAATGGCACCTTACTATTTATAAGAGTGGGGGGCATCATTAGGGTTTGCAATGATTACCCATTCTTGGAAGTCGGCGGCTAAGGATCACTGAATCTGGGCCGTCCATCCTGTATATACGAGATTTGAGCAATAAATATGATTGCATCAAATATTTTGTGGATAATTAATGATGATTGACATAAATCCTCCTGATTTGTCAACCTCGAATTTTTCGACACGTGTCATTAATTTGCCTGATTACAAATGATCTGATTTGATCCCAATATTTTATTGGGATTTGTTGAGGGATTTCGATCAATTTGATGCCACGTGTCCCACTATCATTCCACGTGTTTTAACCGCAAGCCACTGCAGAAATCTAAGCCTCAGAAAGGTTGCTCCTCATTGAGCCACATAAGGCTGGCCACGTGTCAAGGCTGTTTGAGAGTGGCCCCCTGAACATTTGAACCGCATGGTAATGATCTGAACCGCATGAGGATAGTTTTCGTGAGCCGTATAGAGCTAGTCTTCGCGAGCCGCATGGAGATAGTCTTCGTGAACCGCATGGGGGAGCCTCTGCTTGAGCCGCATAGGACAGCTTCGACCTGAGCCGCATGGGGAGTCTCCGCTCGAGCCGCATACGACTGTCCACGTGTCAAGGCCGCGTGGCATTTTCTGGATTTCGAGGGATTGTGTCAGAGATTTCCTTTATTTTCCTAGGAGTCTGCCATTATGACAGAGTCATAATTGTATCTTTGTGTCAGGACTGTCGCCTTGTCAGAGCTGTCAGCCGTCAAGGCATTTAATACGGTACAGGATAAAGGGAAGAGCTGTTTGCAAGCCACGTGGCTTCTCTCTGGGCCGCATGAGACTTATTGAGCCGCATAGACACTTGAGCCGCATGGATCCCTGAGCCGCATGAGTTTTCTGAGCCGCATGGGGCTCCCTGGCCGCATGGATCTTTTCTTTATTCTTCTCCATGCTTCTACAAGACCCCCTTCAAAGTTTTTAATTTGCAAAATTGAAATACTTTGAATAAGAAGCATGGCCATGCCTAAATTCTTCTGGCCGCATATGATGTCTCGGCCGCATGGATGTCTCGGCCGCATAGATGTCTCGGCCGTATGGATGACTCGGCCACATGGATGTTTTGGCCGCATTGAGTCAATCAGCCGCAGGGATTTCGGGCCGCATAGCTCATTGCCACGTATGCGTGTCATTATTTGTCTCAAATTCGTTTTAGTGCCGCCTTTAGGGGAAATCCCAATGGTCGGCTCATTAAATCTTTAGATTTTATGCCCTGAGTGAATCTCCTTTATGAGAGAGAGGACGAAATCCGAGGAGTCAGTTTCATCTTTTCCGAGGCAGTTATCAATCTACGTGTTCCCCCCACTCTTGTCCTCCTATAAATAAGAGGAGTTTGAGAGAGAAAACTTCTTTACTTTCTCCCTGACTTCGAACTTTCCCTGCCCCATTGTCACCCTCTCCTTCAATCACCAATGGCTCCCAAGAAGTCCATTGCGGCGAAGGGAAAGAAGGCGGCGTCTTCGTTGTCTGCGCCAGCGAAGGTCAAGAAGACCGCCTCTACTTCGACCGCGGCCGCTCCTCTGCCGGCTGACGTGCCCGCAGCTCATCCTGACGTCCATCCCCCCATTACTGGTAAGGACTTTATGTGGGTTTAAAGAACCCTAACTGCTATGGCTACGCCGCATGCTTTATGCACGAGCCTTTATTTTCATGTGAGCCGCATGTTCGTCCTATGGCCGAGCCGCGAGCCGCATAAGAATAGCCACTGTGGCCGCATACGAGCTTCGCCAACGAAGCCACATAAGCTACACTGAGCCGCATAGATTCGTATACATTTGTCTGTCACGTGGTCCGTACGAACTTATCCGATCCCTGCGGGCCCTATGAAAGCACTGCCGCATAACCTTTCACTAAATGGAGCCGCATGAATGTTCTTCTGAGCTTGAGCCGCATGAGGCTTCAATAAGTTAGAGCCGCATAAGTGTTCTCCTGAGCCGCATGAGGCTTCATTAAGTTGGAGCCGTATAAGCTTGAGAGCACCCATTAGTTCCTTTTTGTCTATCTTTTTAACTTATCTTTTTCTGTCTTCTTCTCAGTGAATTTGCCGGTTAATGCTGCTGGAGAACTCCTGGTAGGCAGTGCCCAAGCTGCTTTGGGCTATAGGTCCGATCATATAGTTCAGCATATGGCGGACCAGTTTTTGAGTGACGAGCCTCCGGCGAGATCGAATGCCCTCAAGAACCAGCATTTCTACTTTCTTAACGCTATGATGAACTCAGGGAAATTAGAAGGGGAATACTTGAAGCCCGCGTTCTTCTTTGGAGATGTCTTGACTGTGAAAAATAGTCAGATTCTGGAGGTGTCCGAGAACTGGAGTTTTGTTTCTAATGAGATGGCGATCCGCATCCCCCAGATGGAGCGTCACTTCCCTTTATCTTGGTTCAATATGCTCCCGCTGGACCGGAAGATGGAAGAGTCTTTAACTCCTACCCGAAGTGGGATGTTTGTGGGAGACCTAACAACAGCCTGAAGTCCGTGTGTGCGGGCAAGGTGCACACCAGTCGTTCTGTAATGGGATTGGCCCCGGGTACTTTCTTGAATGTGCCGGGTCCCAATTTTATATTTTCTACAGCCGACACTTTTATGAACCAACTTGCTCGGAAGGGCTCCTATCCCATTGGTCGGTTGATGTTCCCTAGCTGGATACATTCCATTCCTTCGTGGGCCAATCTGTCTCTATAGATTTTGCGAAAGTATGAGGCCTTTCTGTGTGAGATTGGTCCTTATCATGCTATTCGGGGCACCAGCCATGGCTTGCCTATAAACAAGAGATTATTTATATCCCTGCTGGAGATGTATAACCACCGTACGGGAACCTTCTATACACCCGTATGGGAAATGGGGCTTGCGCTCTACGAAATGCTTGCGGTCTCCAAGCTTCCTTGGGGGGACGAAGCTTTTGAGGCGTATACTCCCACGAATGAAGAGTTCGAAGAGTTGGAAAGACGGTATCCAGGCTTTGTGGCTCTTTATCAAGAGATATTATGCCATTATAGCACATGTCATCAGATAGCCAAAAAGGAGAGCAGCTCGAAAGGGAATGCCCCTCATACCAAGGACTGGGTGCGCTATCTCTTCATAACGGATGCCTCAAGGCAAGTTACTCCCCGACGTCCTCAATCTCGGGAGGCGGTTAAAGCCTTAGTGTCGTCAGCTAAGAGGGTGACCACCACCAGCGACAGATTCGGGAGTCAGACCGACTCTTTCGGTTATTTCTATCAGGACACCCAAGAGTTGTCAGAGAAGGCACTCCTGGCGGGATTCTTGATGATATGGCTACGAAATTGTGTTGTCTCGGGAGGAGCAGGTTCTATCGAGAGGATCAGTCGCAGTTTCATCCTTCCGGCTGTGAAGTTAGTTTTACGAGTCCGGCTAGCTCTCCTTCCGGCTATGGTGTGCAGCATACACCGTGGCCTTCGCACTTTCACATCCAAGGTCAATGCCTGCGATGTGACGAAAGATTTTGAACGGACCGAGCTGCCTTATCATTATTTGATGGGGTGGTTGTTGATGCATTATCTGTCTTTGATGAGATCGGGCTCTGAAGACGGTGTAACTGATGACAACGCTTTTATCTTCCGCTATCGTAATGAGTCTTGGGAATTGGAGACCACGTGTGCTTGCCGGATGGCACTGGCGAGGGCAGACAAGTACAACATTTTCGTATCTGTCCCTCGTTTTACTGACGAGGAGATAGCGGCTGTCCATCTCGACGGTATTGGGCCCCCTCAACTTTTGGACGGCCAGATGCTTCTGTGGCTGCGTAACATCCGCCCCGCTCATCTGGTGTATCGCAACCGTAACACTGTCTTCTTGGAGCCTTATCTGTCTAGCAGGTTCGCCCGATAACTTGGATATAGCCAGCTTTTTCTAGACAGCCCCAGCTCTTGTCTGGGTTTTGAAGGCAGCCTTCTTGACGGCATCAGAGCCTGGCATTACTATGACACATTCCATACCCGTACCGTTTTTTCAGTTCCTGCTATCAAGGCGTCGGTAGAGATCTTGTATATGGCGGCTCTGTACCACGTCATGGTGAACAAGCCTCCTGTCGATTTTAACCCGGGTACCAGTTTCATCGTTGGTACTGGCCTGGATGAGGGTTCGCAGGGGGCCAAGACAAGAAAGATGAAGAACAGAGTCGAAGTGCCGGATTCGGACTCCGCTGTTGCAGATGACGAAGGCGACGAGTATGATGGAGATGACTCTTCCCTTCCGGTGGCAGATGTAGGGGCGGATCAGCCGCCTGTTTTGCCAGATGAGATGGTGGTAGATCAGCCATCCGTTGCACCCGGTCATGTACGAAGGCGTAGCAGGCAACTTTCTCCTGTCGACGGCGTTTCTCGCTCTCGAAAACTGGCTGTGACCAGACACTGCGGGCTAACTATAAAGGAAAGAGACGAAGAAGTTGACCCCGCGTCAGAGGTAAATAAGTTACTATCGGTCATTCCTTTCTTCTAGCTCTGATTTTAATCATCTTCCTTCCTTCTTGTAGGCGTCAAAAGAGGAGAACTCTCGATTTGCCGAGGTCGTGACTCGGGATGACGGGGGCTCCGGTGAGCCTGCCCCTGAAATTTCTGAATTCCGTCAAGATGATGCTGATCGAGTTGCCTCTCCCTCCGAGGTGGCCGGGTCAGAGGAGCCGGCCAAATTTAATTTGGAGATCGCGGGTGAGGAGACCCTGCCAGCTGCGAACGAGCTGCAGCCTCCATGCTCCTCTCCTGGTAAGATAAGCCGAATCCTAACTTGCGAGGAGGCCTATCTGCTTTATCATCACATCCTTCGGGTCACGTCGATTGATCATTGTCATGGACATGTAGGTCCTGCCTCTCCAGTGCCAAGGATGGACATTGTTGAAACGGACTCTACCGAAGGGGTACTGGTGGAGAGGAGCGTACCTCCTCCCCTTCCGGCTCGTCTTGATGGGCCTCCTGTGTGCTCGAGTTCGGCAAGTCCGGTGATGGGACAACTGGGGCCGGGGACGATGGTCCTTGTGTCTTCCTCTGCTCGGGTGGCCCCGATAGTCGACCTCTCTGCCCTGCCAAGTGTTCAGGCTCTTCGAGTGGCAGAGGAAGAGTTAGCTGCTATTCGTACATCGTTCTGCTCGGAAGTTGTCCCCCTGGTGGCAAGTTCTAATACAACTCCTCCGATGTTGCCGGCCACGCTTCCTCTGACGCCGTCCTCTACAGAGGTCCTGGACGAAGCGTTACAGGACGTGGTCGACAGCTTTTATCGTCACTTGAAAAGGGGGATAGAAGCTGCTGTGGAGAGAGGGACCTCTTTCGTCTTGGCCCGGCAATACGCCCAGGGTCAAATTGATATCCTTAAGGCCCTTCTTGGTGGGGCATGGGTGGCTGCTCTTCTGGAGGCAAAATTGCTGGAGACTGATCAGCTGGTGGCCCAGCTTCAGGTGTTGCGGCAGGCTGATCTGTCTGCTACTATAGATCATGAGCGTGGTTTCCTCATAAATGCTATAGAGAAGGCGAGGGCTACTCAGGATAAAACCAGGCCGGTCATATTGAAGGATCTCTGCACTCTGTCTGATCGATATGACCAATTGAGCCATGAGAGTGAAGACGTTACGGCTCAGGAAGGGACTGCCTCCCGTAGGATCACTGACATGCGGGAGCAGATCCTTGAGCTCCAGAAGAAGTTAACTTTCTTTGAGTCTGAGCTTGAGGCTGCCCGGATCGACAGGGGGCTAATTATCCAGGAAGCTGACAAAGTCAATCAAGCTTCGGCTGACTTGGAAGTGGCTCTGAAGAGGTTGGACGACGACTGTCGGGCACTCATGGACCTGGATAATGGGGAGCGGTTGTCCTAGGAGGCTGAGCGCCGAGCTAGACAGAGGCTTGAGGAGGGTACTGCCTTGGTGAGAAACTGCCTCTTGGAGTTGTGTAATGCCGAGCTATAGTCGGCCTTTTCCTCTTTTGTTTTTGTTTTCTTTTTCTTTTCTCTTTGAGAGGGACATGGTCCCTACCATATGTAATGCTTTCTCGTCTTTCAAATAAAGAGTACTTTCCATTTTACCCTTCATTTGTATCGCTTGTTGTGCCTGTGGTATTGTGGTGACGTTTGCCCCGCATGGGGGACTTGTTTGTGGACCTGTTACCCTTGGCATACCTTGGTTTTAGGTATGGGTAACAAGTTTGATTGGGGATACCTAGAACAATCCCACAGTAAGGTGGTCGTGGGTGTTCGGGGTATCGGGAGATAGAATGCCATGGAGCAGCTGGGCTCCCGGGGCATGATGAGCAATGGTGGGCCTGTACTAAGAGACTTAGCAAAGGACATTTGTGGGCCTATTATCCTTGGCGTACCCCGACCTAGGATACGGATAATAGGATGAAGGGGAACCAACATACTTACTCAGAGGTAATGAGGATATGGCAAGTATGAGGGTTTTACCGTGGAGTCTTCCTACTCAGAGGTAATGAGGACATGGCAGGAGTGGACTCAACGGGGGATATTTATGGTCAACAGAGGACATTTGTGGCCTATTACCCTTGGCGTACCCTCATTCAGGGTACGGATAATAAGACGAGAGAGAACCAACATACTTACTCAGAGGTAATGAGGACATGGCAAGTATGGAGGTTTTACCGTAGAGTCTTCCTGCTCAGAGGTAATGAGGACATGGCAGGAGTGGACTCAGCGGAGAATATTTGTGGACCAATCATCCTTGGCGTACTTCGGTTGTGGGTACAGATAATAAGTCAAAAGGGAATCATCATACTTACTCAGAGGTTATGAGGACATGGCAAGCAGGAAGGTTTCTTCGACGGAGCCTTCCCACTCAGAGGTAATGAGGACATGGCAGGAGTGGGCTCAATGAAGGAGGGTACATAGAATGACTCAGAGGTAATGAGGACATGGAAGTTCTATGTAAAGGGGTGATTTGTTTTTGGCGGAAGTGAAACGACTCAGAGGTAATGAGGACATGGCCGTTTTGGAAATTTGTGGATCTGTTACCCTTTTTGTGCACTGGGAGTGCGGGTAGTAGATCATAAGGGAGGATCTCTTCCAGAAAGAAAGTTCAGAGGTATGGTCATACATGACTTGCTATCTGAAAGAGTGACCAGAATATGAGTTCAGAGGCACCTACGGGTACATAACTCAATAATTTGGAATTTGGAAGTGTGAGTTCAGCGGCACCAGCGGGTACATGACTCGGTAATTTGGAATGTTGTGGATGTGAGTTCAGCGGCACCAGCGGGTATATGACTCGGTAATCTAGAATATTGTGGACGTGAGTTCAACGGCACCAGCGGGTACATGACTCGATAGTCTGGAATATTGTGAAAGTGAGTTCAGCGGCACCAGCGGGTACATGACTCAATGATCCGGAGTGTATCGTTCAGACATAATATTTCTTCAGGAACTTGCCGTTGACGGGCAACATGAGCAAGTCTCCATTTTGTTTTGCGAGGCGGTAAGCACCGTTGGAGAATACAGCCTCGATGATAAATGGACCTTTCCATTTTGGATGGAACTTGCCGGCGGTCTTATGAGTCATGACCATCGGCCTCCGGACTGTCAGAACGAGATCGCCCACCTGGAATGTTCTGATTTTAACCTTCTTGTTGAAGGCTCCAGAGATGCGTGCTTGGTATAGCTCGATTCGTTGCTGAGCCAGGAGGCGCTTTTCATCTAAGGCCTCTAACTCTTGTAGTCGACGTCGGTAGTTATCATCCGTCGTCAATTGATAAGTGAGGGCGACACGGAGTGAGGGTATTTGAGTCTCCAATGGGAGAACTGCCTCACTCCCGTATACCAGGGAGAATGGTATGTTCCCTGTGGCCGTTCGGACCGTGGTACGGTACGCCCATAGGCATTCACCAAGCTTCTCGTTCTAGTCGTGTTTATTGGACAATACGAACTTCTTGAGTAACTTGATGATGGTTTTGTTGAATGCTTCTGCCAACCCATTCGCTGCTGGGTTGTATGGCGTTGAAGCAATATTCTGGATGCGGTGCTTGTCGCAGAACCGATAGAAGGCATGGCTTGCAAACTGCGGACCATTATCGTGGATGATCCTTCGGGGCAGTCCAAAGCGATAGATGACGTGATGCTTGAGGAAGCTGATCATATTTGAAGTCTTTACTTCTGCAAGTGGGACATCTTTCGCCCATTTGGAGAAGTAATCTGTGATTGCGAGTATGAAGCGATGTCCTCGGAAGGAAGGTAGAGTAATCGGACCGATGATATCCATTCCCCATGCTTCGAACGGCCAGGACGCCACTGTCGGATGTAGAAATTCAGATGGTTGGTGGATGAAATTCGCATAGACTTGGCAAGTTTGTACTTTCTTGCATAATCTATCGCATCTGCTACCATCGTGGGCCAGTAGTAGCCCATTCGGCGAAGACGGTCTTGCTATTTAGGGCCAGGCTGATGGGCCCCGCAGACACCGTCATGAGCTTCGCGTACGGCTTCTTTGGCTTCTGTATTTGACAGACATCGAAGCAATAATCCATCATAGGATCGGTGATACAGCATTTTCGTCTCTGTATCGTAAAAGAATCTGAGAGAATGCCGTCTGATGGAAGTGGCTTCCTTTGGGTTCTCGGGCAGGATGTCGTAGACTACAAAGTCAATGAATGGTTGTCTCCAGTCTGGGACTTCGTCGATCGTCTGAGCGGAATAACTCGCCACGAATTGAACATTGTTCTTGGGACAGACCAGTTTGTAGCCTATCACATCTACCGATTGATGAGCATAGTTCGGAACCGCTAGGGAAGCGGCAAGGCCAGCTAAGGCATCGGCTTCGATATTTCGGAGTCTGGGAACATGTTCGATGAAGAACCCCTTGAACGATGAGATGATGTTGATCACTATTTGGTGACAGGGGATCATGTCTTCATGGCGGACTTCTTATGAGCCCCGGATCTGATTAACAATTAACTGAGAATTGCCGTATGCTTCAAGATATTCTACCTCCAGCTCTCTTGTAAGTTGGAGGCCAATGACCAAAGCGTTGTATTCGGCCACATTGTTAGAGTAGGATTCTGTGAGAGAGTAAGCACGATTGATCACTAATCCGGAAGGAGAAACCAGCACTACCCCGACTCCAACGACGATGTTGCCTTTAGGTCCGGTCCTTGAGGCGCCGTCGAAGAACATTCGCCATATGTCATCGTGAGAGGTTGCATGCGAGTCGGCGACCTCATCTGGGATTTCTTCATATATTCTAGACGACTCCGAGCCTGGGTGGGCTGCCAAAAAGTCTGCCAGGGCTTGACCTTTAACAGCCTTTTGTGGGACGAAGATCATATGATAGGGGGACAGCAATATTGCCCATGCAGCGAGGCGAGAGCTGAGTGCCCCTGGTTTAGTCATGAGGATCCTGAGAGGGTTGACTCGTGAGATCACATGTATGGTTTGTCCTGTGACATAGTGCCGCGTCTTCTGAATGGCGAATACCAGGGCGAGGCATTCCTTTTCCACGGCGGTATATCGGTGCACTGGCTCAATCATTATTCGACTGAGGTAATATATGGCTTGCTCATTGTTTGCCATTAAAATTCTTTGATTGCAAATTTTAATACAAATAGAACAGTGTTACAATATAGGACTTAGATGTAGTCCTAGGAGTACACTTTTGTTTAATCTGGGTTCCTTGTGCCAATGGAGTGAGTGGTAATGCATTGACTCCGTTGACGATATGACGACGGTTATCGGTTCTCTGAAGGTCTGGATTGCTCTGGGTGCTGGAGCTTGTTGAGAGGAGGAAGACGTTGAGTGTCTGTATCTGCCTCTCTGGTGGTGCGAAGTCTCTGTCTGTTCGCTGTGGAGGTTGATATGTATGCACGTAGATTAGTCCATGTGTGTCCACAAGAAGGAAATGATCCCTCTATTTATAGTTTTGTAGGCTGGCTGCTCGTGCGCGCATGTGTAGGATGCGCCAGTACGCAGGGATGCCACGTGTTGATTGCTGATGGAGGCGCACAGACGATGCGCCCTGATCGAGGGGGTTGACTTCTTTATGTTGCTGTTGTGAACCGACACGTAGCGGAGAAGAAGATTTTTCTGTTGCTGAGATCTTGGATGAGTCGAGTCAAAGGACACGTGTCGTCGACCAATGGCTCAGAGATCTCGGATTTGGTGGGGGGAATGATCTGGTAGGATGCGTCTAGGATTGGGCGCATGAGGAGACTTTGGTTCGTCACCTTTAGGAGTCACGAACCATTCTGGCCGCATGGCTTTTGAGGCGCATGCAGAGCTTCAGTAGTGACTTTACTCCTGTCTTTTGGGATCAGGGGGAAGTCTGGGGTGCATGGCTTTTTGAGGCGCATACAGAGTTGTAAAAGTGACTTTCCTTCTGTCTTTAGGGATCAGTGAAAAGTTTGAGGCGTACAGCTTTTGAGGCATATGCACGTTTGGGCGCATGGCTGCGAAGGCGCATGCGAGCTGGTTGGGTGGCCACGTGGCAGTAGCCGTCGGAGAGGAGTAATAATGATGCTGACGTTGGCGATGCTTCGTCTTCTGAAAAAAGCTGTCGACTGTTCAGACTTTGGGAGGCGTGCTGCCAACTCTATCAGTTCAGCATTTAATGTTCGTGACATTCGATGGACAGCTGAGTGGACACGTCGGTTGGCGTTCCACTAGGCGTATGGGGACGCATCCCTATGATGCTCTTGGTACTGAAGGGCGCTTGACACTGAGGAGCGCGTCTGGGTGATGCGCTATCTGGCCGGCGCATCTGATACGTTTTTAATGATGCGGCTGTTATGTTCTTCGAGTGCTTTAAATAGCCGTTTGGCTGAATTCGAGGCGTCCGGTTCATCCATTTAATGCAAATTTATTGTACGGAATTCAGAGAGCCATCCACTTGGCACGTGGGTTTGATTTGCCCGGCCTATAAATAGTGGCATGGAGAGAGGGTTTGCTTCTCGTTCTCTCACGTACTTCCAACATGAACTTATTTACTCGAATGCATTCTGTTGACGAAATGCTCCCAAGGGTGAAGATGCGACGCCATGTCTTCGTTGATGCACTTGAAGGTGACTATTACATCCAAAAGACGGAGTCGAGGGCTTCCGAGGCAGGCGGAAGGTGCCTGTTGCATCCAAAGATAGGGATGTTCGGGCCTCGTTTTCGTTATTCCGGAAGAGCCGTAGATCGGAATGGCGGTGCTAGGCTCTTTCTTCCTTCAAAGTGGGCATTGCCCATTCTGGTTGTATTGAAAGCTGCTCCTTTAGCCACGGTTTCGATCACGGTCTTCCTTCGCCTTTGGAGGCTCTTTCGAAGCCTCTCCTGGCCACAGATTTGCGGTGCTCTTCTCTTCCTTGGTTCCAGCCAGAGAGTTAAATGCTTCATTAGTCGAAGCACTTATCAGGTGAGCCTGGCTGGAAGAGCGGCACATAACTGGGCTGCTGAAGGGATGCACATAACTGGGGATGCACATAACTGAGCTGCTGAAAGGATGTGCCCTGCTGGATGCGCATGGTGGGATGCGCCTGGTTGAAGGCGCATGGTGGCTGCTGCGCCTGACTGAAGGCGCATGGTGGTTGCTGCGCCTGACTGAAGGCGCATGGTGGTTGCTGGTTGTAGACTTAGGGTCTTTTCCTTGTAGAAATTCTCCTTTGTACCACCTTTTCTAGACATGTAATAGACTTTTATATGTAATAAAAAGTCCTCTTTCAAATGTCCATATTTGTTGGTTTTGCTGTGCGCATGTAGTGTCTGGCGCATAGGATTTCTGGCTCTGAAATTCCATGCTTCTACAAGACCCCCTTCAAAGTTTTTAAAACTTTTAGATAAGTTTTGGAATACTTTGAATAAGAAGCATGGTGGTCAAGGCGTATGACTGTTGGAGCGCATGACTCTTCGGGCGCATGCCTGTTCGGGCGCATGCTCCTCTCAGTAAATGCAAGTGATAACATCTCGGTAACCGAAAAGATTTAATGATGATCTTTTGGTCTTATTTGCTGTTATCTTTTCACAGGACCCGAGGCGACGGCTGAGGTCACCCTTCATCGGTTCACGCGTACGACCGTACCGATAAATAGGCATGCGATGGAGAGAAAGAGAGTTCTTCTTTCCTCTGCCTTTGCTTTCTTTAGAGTTCTTCTTCAAAAACCCTAACTTTTCTTCTCTAAGAGAATGGCTCCCAAGACTCCTCGCGGTGGTGCTGGCAAGGACAAAGGAAAAGAACCTGTGAAAGCTGCAGCGGCCGATGTTCCCCGTCGGCCTGTCGAAGTTCGGCCGGAGGTGGTTGGTAAGTTTCATTTTACGTACACCAACACACATAGACCTTGAGTCTTTTGATGATATGCCGAGGTTTTTGCCGCCGACGCGCATGGGTTTAAGCCCTAAAGATGCGCCGAGGCTCTACTACTGATGCGCATGGGTTTAAGCCCTGATGATGCGCCGAAGCACTGCTGACGCGCATGGGCACACGCCCTGATGACGCGCCGAAGTTTCGCTGCTGAAGCGTCTGGGTTTAGACCCTGATGATGCGCCGAGGCTCTCGGACGCGCTATGCGCTTTTGATAAGACTCAGATTCTTTTGTTATTTCTAATATTTTTCGAATCTTTGCTAGTGTCGATGCCTATCCCACTCTTGAGTGAAGTGCTCTTGGACACTGCCCTCTGCCAAACGGGAGTAGATTATAACGAGGAAGTGATGAACCCTGCTCAAGCCGCTATTATGCTGGACCAGCATCCCGAGAGGATGACTCAAATCCGGGAACAGCAGTATGGGTTCCTCAAACGGATGATGGAGCGTGGAGTTTTGAAATCTACCACATCTGATAAAGTGACCTTCTTGAAGCCTGAGTTCCTGTTTGGGGACCGCCTTACTTCTACTGAAGCAACAATGTTGAAGGTCAAGGAAGACTGGTTTTTCACAGCAAAAGGAGTGCATATGACCGTTAAGCAACTTGAACGTCAATGGCCTTTGATGGCCTTCTGTCGTCTCGCTTCGAAGAGGAGGATGTCTTGGGATCTTACTACCTCTCAGGGGGGCGGTGACTGGCATCATCAAAATTGATTCAACCTCCGATCAGAAGGATACTTTGCCCGCAGTACGGTCTGGGTCTTCTTTCACCTGGCGGACTCTACGCCCTGGGAGCATCTACAGTAATGTTCCCCTTGATACATTTGCCCGTAGTGCCTTGACTTTTGCACATCGTATGCTGTTGATGGAACGCTCATACCCGAAAGGAGAGTTTCGGGTAGAGGGTTGGTGTCATTATGCTTCCAAATGGGATAAACTGACACTCTGGGTTTTGTCACGGTTCCAGACTGAGCTCCGAGAAATTGGGCTGACTGCCGCGATTCGTGCCACCCAAGCAGGTGTTGACATTAACAGGCATATGTTCCTCGCACTCTTGGAGATGTTTGATATCCATACAGAAACCTTTTTTACTCCGGTGGGGGAGTTAGGGCTCGCACTTCATGAGATGTATGAGGTATCAAAGCTCCCTTGGGGATCGGAACCCTATGAAGAGTATTTTCCGACCAACGAAGAGTTTCAAGTCCTGGGGGACAAGGCTGAGGAGATGACGGCCGTTTTTAAGGAAGTGGCTAGTCATCATTACTATATGCAGAAGAGGGACAAGGGTGGATTGCAGCCTCATGTGACCGCTTGGAGGGATTACGTCTTTAGGCAAGACAAGGGGGATCCCTCGCAATTCTCCACTCCGCCGGCGCTCTCTCGTAGCAAAGTGCTCTCTGAGATGAGCAGGTTAGATGAAAAGAATCCTCGGGAAAACGAGGACCAGCAATCTGATGAACGCTCCTACAGCTGTTTCTGGCATCTTGTTCATCGAATGTCGTCAAAAGCAGTATTGGTCGCGTATCTCATGGTTTGGCTTCGGGATTATGACTTCCCTGGCGGATCCGGCTCTGTAGAGAGAGTGACCCGGCACTTGATCCTGCCAGCTGTGAAGTTGGTCTTTGGCCGGCGCTTGGCTCTACTCCCCGCGATGGTATATAATTTGCTGCAAGGTTTACGCGAGTTCGCGGGAAATATGATTCATGACCGAGGTCAAAAAGATAACTTCCCGCGTACTGAACTGCCGTTTCACTATTTGATGGGGTAGTTAATTTTATACCATCCCAATGTAATGAGTCCGGGTTCAGAAGAAGACTACAGGGCCGGAGATGCATTCTTCCGCCGTTTCCACGAGAGGAGTTGGTCGCACACTGGCGTCCCTGTTTGCAGAAGGGTTTTATCCCATCTTCAGGGATGGGAGATCACCAAAGTTGTTCCGATCTTCTTGGGTTTTGAGGCAAACGAAGACTTACGGGATTCAGGTGAAGATGCCACCACTCTGCCTCTGTGGGGATTCCGCTGGTTGCAGAGTATTCGGCCATCCCATCTGGTATACCGGAACAGGAATCAGTGCTTCCTAGAACCGTATTTACCGAGCCGCTTTGCACGTTAATTCGGTTATGCGCAGCTGATGTTGGACAATCCCAGTATCACCCTGGGGTATGCTGGAAGTTTGCTGGATGGCGCACGAGCTTGGCATTACTATAATGCTGGATGTACCGGAGCTCGCTTTACGCTGCCTGCCCAGGATCCGCGGCCGCCCATTCTTTACTCAGCCGCCAAGTTTTACTGTGTTATGGCTGCCGCGCCTTCCGGGTATGATAGGGAGATGAGTCTCGTTGCAGGCACCCCGTTAGCGGTAACTGGGCATGTATCAGCTAGGGCTCGACCACACCGTCCACCAGGGGTGGGTCATCACGGTGCCCCCATCGCATCCCTAGTGGATCAGGCTGAACCTTCGGTTGATCAACCGAAACGACGTGCAGATGCAGGGGCTGGATCTCCTGCGTCAAAGAAGCTAAAGAAGACATCGTCACCGATGGTGTCATCGAATTCAGCATCTGTAAAGGTAAGGATGCCCCACATAGTCTGGTTTGGGTTCAACATTTTATGTAATCACTGCTTCCCTTTTGTACAGGAGCCGCTAAAAAGAAAACCTCGTACTCCAAAATCTGGTAGGAGCAGGCCAAAGGAGATGGCGGGTTCATCTGAAGTGCGCATCCCGCCGACTATGATGTCTCCTATGAAGGAGAATCCGGAGGATGTTATTGTCGTGGAGATTCCAGCGTCCCCGGATTATGTCAGAAGGGAAACTGAGGATGCAGCAGCTTCCGAGATAATAAAGGCCGTGGCTGGGGCCTTGGATGCCGAGGGTCCAGCAGACACGAGGCTTCCTGGTGATGATATGGGGTAGAGTTCGTCGTCTTCGGATGACGCTGCTCCAGAGTTGCAAGAGCCTGTTGCGGGGGCAACAGAAATGGTTGGAAAAGAGGAGAGGGTTGATTCCCCTCCTTGTTATGATGAGGGGAGGTCGGCTGCATCATTGCTGAGCCCTACCCCAGACTCAGCGGCGAAAGCTGAGGTAGCTACCAATCAGGAGGTAGTGACAAATCCTGTCCCTGTAGAGGGATTTGATGAAGAGACTCTTCTAACAGTTCCGACTCCTGGGGCGGGTCAGGAGACAAGTGTTGATCTCTCCGTTCTACCAGGGGAGATATTGGCTGTTGATAGCGCGTTGGGGACTGGAGAGGTTGTCGCTGACATCGATGGTACTTCCAAGTTTGGGAAGGGTAAGGGTGTGATGGAACCCTCTGCTGCTCCTTCCACTTGGGGTACTATCTCGACACCTGTGCCGGCTCTTTCTGCTCCATTGGCTCCTCGGGCTAGTAGTCCAGCCCCTGTTGATGAAGAGCCTATTGATGCCGAGGTTCAAGCCTCGCAAGTCGAGGTTGGCGGGTCTTCTTGCGGTCCGCCAACTGGGGTAGCTCCTCTAACTCCTGTCATGACACCACAGGTGCTGGCGGACGCAGATGAATATGTGAGATTTATCGTTGAGGCAGTGTACAAAATGCTACAGAGAGGGGTGTTGGTAGTGATGGACGCCAATGGGAGCTTTGCGACGACAAGAACTCTGGCATTGCCTCATATCAACTTGATCCGTGTTCACCCGGGCCACGAGCATATGGCCGACATTCTGGAAGCCACGGTGGCTGAGTTGGACCAGTGGCTTTCTGAATTAGGGCGCATCTAGCGGAATGACCTCTCCGTCCTGATAGATGCGGAGAAGGAGAAGTTGCTCGCCAAGACTGTGTCTTCCTACCAGGCCACTGTGAGTGTCTGGAAACGTGAAGTGTCTGAGATTGAAGCTGCAGTGGAGCGGTTATCTCAGTCTACACGGGAGACAGAGGAGACGCGAGCTGCGCTGGACGCAAATATTGCGTAGATTGACGCACAGATGCGCCGCCTTGAGGATCAGCGGGCCCGACTCCTATTGGACGCTGAACGTGTCCAGGCTGAACACATAGCATTCAAGAAGGAGGAAGCAGCTTTCACTCTCCGAGCTCTTATCCTGGCTCAGCAGAGACAGCAGCTTGATGAGAAGCATGAGAATGAAACTTCTGCTGAGGCTGTCGAAGCGATGCGTCAGGAAGCTGAACGTCGAGTCTTGGCGACTGCAGAGACTCGGGCGGCAGACTTGAAACGCCGAATTGCAGAGCTTTCCGCCAATCTTGGGGATATTTAGGGCTTGTAGTCTCTGCTTTTTGTATTTTTGCAACTCTTGCTGGGGATAGTGTAATCCTTTACTCTCCTTTTTTAGAAATAATAAAGAAGTACACCATTTTCTGCGATGTGTTCATTTTTGCTTGTCATAAACTTTGATGATTTGTGTGGACCTATTATCTTTTGCGTACCTTGGTTTCAGATACAGATAATAAGTTTGAAGGACCCAATGTATTTGCTCAGAGGTAATGTGGACGTGGCAAATATGGGGTTCAAATGATAGAATCTTCCTACTCAGAGGTGTTGTGAACATGGTAGGAATGACCCTGGGAGATGTACGAAACTACTCAGAGGTAATGTGGACGTGGAAGTTCTGCGATCGATATACGGCAACGCGGGGGTTGTCTGTACGGGATGTTTACTCAGATGTAATGTGGACGTGGTAAACATGAAGGACAGCGTAGTCTTACGGGGTGTAAGATTCTGCCTTGTAGGGTGTACGGGGACAACTCAGAGGTGATGTGGACGTGATTGTTCTTCTACTGGAGGATGCTACGGAACAACTGGGTTCCGGAAGCGTATGATTTTGTGGAATGGAAGTACATGTCTGAAAAGATGTTAAGAGTAGTACTTCTTTAGGAACTTGCCGTTGATGGGCATCATGAACAAGTCCCCATTGGGTTTGGCGAGACGGTAAGCACCGTTTGAGTATACCGTCTCGATGATGAAAGGTCCTTCCCATTTGGGCTCGAACTTTCCTGGTGTTTTGTGAGTCAACACCATCAGCCTCCTGACTGCCAGAACCAGGTCGCCAACTTAGAAAGTCCTCTGCTTGACCTTCTTATTGAAAGCCTGTGATATACGGGCTTGGTAGAGTTCGATGCGTTGTTGAGCTAGGAGACGCTTTTCGTCAAGTGCCTCCAGTTCTCGCAGACGACGACGTTGATTGTCTTCTTCTGTGATTTGGTTTGTGATTGCTACGTGGAGTGAGGGTATTTGAATCTTAAGAGGCAGTACCGCTTCGCTCCCGTAGACCAAGGAGAATGGTGTGTTGCCTGTCGGTGTCCGTACTATTGTGCGGTAGGCCCAAAGGCATTCGCCGAGCTTTTCGTCCCAGTCGTGTCTGTTAGATGACACGACCTTTTTGAGTAACCTGACGATAGTTTTGTTGAACGCCTCGGCCAATCCGTTTGCTGCCGGATTATAGGCGGTTGATGCCACGTTTTGAATGCGATTCTTGTCACAGAATCGGCTGAAGACATGGCTGATGAACTGAGAACTATTATCGTGGATAATCCTCCGGGGTACCCCAAAACGGTAGATGACGTGATGCTTGATGAAGCTGATCACCCTGGAGCTTTTTACTTCTGCCAGAGGAACTGCTTCTGCCCATTTGGAGAAGTAGTCGGTAATTGCTAGGATGAAGCGGTGTCCTCTCGATGAAGGAGGGGTGATCGGTCCCACAATGTCCATTCCCCAAGCTTCGAAGGGCCAGGAGGCGACTGTAGGATGTAGTGGTTCGGACGGTGTATGAATGAAGTCTGCGTGAAGCTGGCACGCATGGCACTTCTTGGCATATTCAACAGCGTCAGCGGCCAAGGTTGGCCAGTAATAGCCCATGCGTCGCAGTCGATCCTACAACTTAGGACCGGGCTGATGGGCCCCGCAGGTTCCATCAAGAGCTTCTCGAAGGGCTTCGGCTGCTTCTTCGTTAGACAAACATCGAAGGAGAAGTCCATCGTAGGAGCGTCGGTACAGCATTTTAGTAGCCGTATCGTAGTAGAATCGAAGAGAGCGTCTCCTGACTGAGACAGCTTCTTTCGGGTCCTCTGGAAGAATTCGTAGACAGCGAAGTCGAATAACGGGAATCTCCAATCTCGGACGTTGACACCGGCACCAGTTGACATGGCGTGGGCCACCTGTGAGCGCAGGTTGTTTTTAGGGCAGACCAAGTCTCGACCCACTACCGTGACGTAGTGTTGAGTTCCGAGGGGTACCGCCAAGGAGGCTGCGAGGCCAGCCAGAGCATCAGCCTCTAGATTTTGTAGACGAGGTACGTATTCGATAAAGAACCCGGTAAAGGTTGAAATGATGTTCAATACAACTTTGTGGTAAGGGATCAGATCTTCATGGCAAACTTCGTATTGCCCTCTGATCTGGTTTACGACGAGTTTCGAGTCGCCGTCGGCCTCCAGATGATTCACCCCCAGCTGTTGTGCTAGCTGGAGTCCCATAATGAGCACATTGTACTCGGCAACGTTATTGGAGCACGGCTTCGAAAGGGAGTAAGCACGCTGGATGACCAGTTGATCGGGGGAGACTAATACCACCCCCACTCCTGCGATGATTTGGCCTTTGGGGCCTGTTCTTGAAGTGCCATCGAAAAACATCCGCCAGACGGAGCCTTCTTCGGTGACGTTTGATTCTTGGACCTCATCCGGGATGTCTTCATAGAGTCTTGAGGACTCCGGGATGGGGTGTGCAGCTAAGAAGTCGGCCAGAGCTTGACCCTTAACAGCCTTCTTTGGAACGAACACCATGTTGTATGGCGTTAGCAAGATCGCCCATGTGGCTAGCCGGGAGTTCAGTGATCCTGGCTTCGTCATGAGGACTGAGCGGATTGACTCGAAAAATGACGTGAATTGTCTGGCCCGAGACATAATGACGAGTCTTTTGGATGGCAAATACCAGAGCCAAGCACTCCTTTTCAACGGGGTTGTACCGGTGTTCGGCCCCGATCAGGGTTCGGCTGAGGTAGTAGATTGCTTGCTCATAGCCTGTGTCGCTGTTCTAAGCTAGCAGGGCACCGAGGGAATGATCCATGGCACGGACGTAGAGCAGGAATGGTTTGCCAGCGACGGGTGCCACCAGAACTGGAGGTCTCGTCAGGCAGGCTTTGATGTCGTCGAAAGCCTTTTGGCATTCCTCTGTCCAGACGTAAGAGACTTCCTTCTTCATGAGCTGGGTGAAGGGTTGACATTTGCCGAAAAGGTTTGCTATGAACCTCCGGATGTATGCCAGACGTCCCTGTAGGCCTCGAAGTTCTCGAAGATTCTTCGGAGGGTCCATATCAAGAATTGCTTTGGTCTTCTTCGGATCGACATGAATGTCTTTCGCCGTGATGATGAAGCCCAAGAACTTTCCGTTCGAAACCCCAATGAAGGATTTAGCGGGGTTCATCTTGAGTTGATGCGCCCGTATGAGGTCGAAGACTGTTTTGAGGTCTTGCAGGTGATCTCCTTTGGGGCGGCTCTTGACTGCGATGTCGTCGACATAGCATTCGACTGTCTTGCGAAGGTGCTGACGGAAAATGGTGCTCATAGCACGTTGGTATGTCGCACCAGCAATCTTCAAGCCGAAGGGCATCACTGTGTAGCAGAAAACGCCCTTTGGAGTCCTGAATGACGTATGTTTTGCGTCATCGGGGAACATCTTGATCTGGTTGTAGCCCGAATACCCGTCTATGAAAGATATGCGCTCGAAGCCACACGTGTTGTCGATCATCACGTCGGTGATTGGAAGCGAGAATTCGTCCTTCGGGCAAGCAGAGTTGAGGTCTCTGAAGTCGATACAGACTCGTATCTTCCCATTCTTCTTGGTGACGGGGACGACGTTGGCTACCCAGTCTGGGTGTTGCTCTTTACGGATGAAGCCGCTAGTCAAAAGTTTGTCTACCTCCTGATCGATGGCGTTCATGATGTCCGGACGAAAGTGCCGCTGTTGTTGCTTGATAGGCTTGGCATCAGGCAAGATGTTCAACCTATACATCGCAATCTGGGGATCAAGTCCCGGCATATCTTCGTAGCTCCAGGCGAAGACGTCGATATATTCTTTAGCCAGCTGGATTAAAGATTCTCGGTCTTCTACTTTGAGGCTTTTGCTGACGAAGATGGGTTTGGAAGAAGATCCATCCCCAAGGTCGATCTGCTCGACTTCATCTTCGGTAGGAGGTTCACGTAATTCAAAATGAGACTCCCATTGTTGTCCCAGGCATTGAGCCCAGGGTTCTTCTTCGAAGAATTCCGGCGCTTGGTTTTCGTCTTCTTCTTCTTGAGATTGTGCAGATGTCATGTTGGCTGACAGCACTCTCTTGAAGACAGATCCGATACTGGTATCAAAATCCCACGTTGATGCTACAGATGAGTGAGAATGTTCAACTTCCTCTGTGTCTGAACTCTCTGGAGTTGACGGCGGCGTGACATAGCCTACCCTCCGTCGAGTTTTGTTGTAGTAGTCCTGTGGCTTTCCTTTAGGTGTTGGAAGCCGGAGAGGGAGACGTCGACCTTTGCCGTAGTTCAGGCCTTTGTCACTTTTTAGGTCGTAACCCATCTTTTGGATGAGGTACTTTGCCTTGTCCGTGTACCGATAGAGTTGCATTCTGCCGGTATCTGGTTCTGGCTCGAGTGGCGGGAGGTCTTGATGATGCTCAACCCTGCCGAAGATGATGGATTCTTCGTCTCGACTCCGTGGTGGGACTATGTAACAGACCCCTTGGGACAGGACTACTCGATTTACATGGCGAACGGTCGTTATTTGTGTTTGCAACGACCGTAGAGCGTTATCTAATGTATTCATGGCATTCCAATGTGGAAGACTAGAATAATTAAAAGACACTGTATTATTGATAAAATGCGAGATTTTATCCCGTGGGATTATATTATCGAGGGAGGGGGCATCTACATCGGCCGAGATATATTCCCTCAGCTCTTCATCTGTAAGCGCTGTAGTAGGATCGAGAGGGTCCACCACAGCGTTGATCTGGGAGTCGGAAAGGACTACATGAGCCTTCTCCGGCGGCTGGGATGGCGGCGGCTTGCCCTTAAGACGCACCTTCAGAGGTGCCTCTGCTGTGCCTCCGGTGCCTGGCGCCTTCCCCTGTAGTTTTGCCACAAGGGGAGCCGATGTTTGAGGCGGCTTTCCCTTGAGCTGTATCTTCAGGGGAGCTTCAGGAGCAGCTGGTGCTTTCCCGGATAGCTTAATGCTCATGGGAGGCAACTTTTGAGGCGGTTTGCCTTTGAGTCGGATCTTTAAAGGAGCATCAGGAGTGACCTCAGGCTCTATGTCCGGCTCTACTGCTATTTTTGCTTCGTCATCGGCATCATTGGCCTCCTCCTCGTCAGGTGACTTGTATAAGTCGGCATCGGCGAAGTAGGCTTCAATCCCTTTGAAGGGGTCGATGTCCGCAAACTCCGTACGGATGACGTTGTTGGTGGACACATACTTCATACATTGGTGGAGCGTGGATGGCACCACCATGTACTCGTGCAGCCATGGGCGACCCAACAGAATATTGTAGTTGACTTCAGCATCCACGACATAACAAGTGACCTCGGTTCTGAGGTTACCGATGTGGCACTTTAATCGTATTTTGCCCAGTGGTTCGCTTTTGCTGGCGTTAAAACCACTGATTATCGTGTTGGAGGGCGCCAGTCGGTACGTTGGGATCCCCAGTGTTGAGAGCAGCATCTTCGGGATGATACTGAGGGAAGACCCCGGATCGATCTGAATCCGCTTCACCTTGACTGAACCGATGTACCCTGTATAATACAGCGGCCTGTTGTGTCGATTGTGTTTGAGCAACATGTCCTGTTGGGTGAAGATTATATTGGAAATAACCTCCTCCGTACAGTGACAGTGCTTGCACACAATCGGGAGATCTTCCGGCTGCTTGACCTGACTGAGAAAGGATTCAGCATCCTTCAGAGCTTCGCAGAGAGCTTCTCGGGAGTCTTTGGAAAGACGGAGGAGCTCGAACAGAGATAGGCAGGCATGAGTACTGGCGAGTTGTGCCAGTATGTCAAAGTTGTGGGGCTTGGCTAGCCCCGAAGCATTCTCTTTTCGCAGAGGCCTATTGAAGCGGGCCTCTATCTGCTTCTGTTTATTGGCTGATGAGGGCTTAGACGGGCCCTCGTCCTGGACAGCAGGGACGGTGCCAGGAGGCACTACCTCGACGGCAGCTTCGTCGGGTTGGACGTTCTGTTGTGAACGCGTCTGCACAGGAAGTGCCTCTTCCACTGAAGAAGAGACCATGCGGCAAGACTTGATCTTCCTGCCTTTGGATTTGGAGGTAGGGCGTACCTCCGGTTGAGTCACCTCGGAGACGAGATCGGGGTGAACCCACAGGATCTCTCCTCGAGATGTGGTGAGTGGGATGAGTCCACTCACATTGTCACGGGTTGGTGGTAAGTTAACCACCTCCATTGTCGCCTTAGGGATGGGGACGATGCCATCCTGTGTTGTAGTCGACGGCAGGGTGCCAAACTGGAGTGACACCACGTTGGCTGACACCGTCGTCTCTTCGTAGTCGACGGAGATTACATCCGCATTGATCATACGCTGGATGTAATTTTTGAGGACATAGCAGTCCTTGGTTGGGTGTCCGACAAACCGATGGTAGTGACAGTACCTCGGGTTGTCCACTTTCCCAACCTCATCGGGACGCTTAGGGTCCGGAAGCTTGATCTTGTCACCCTGCTTCAGTATCTCAAAGAGTTGCAGGGTATCCTCGTCGTTGAACGAATAAACCTCCTTCGGTCTTGGTGCAAGTGGAGGATTTTGAGCAGGTGCTGATGCACCTTTTGAGGCATTGACAGTCAATGCCTGCTTCCCCTTTGCCTCTCGTGCGGGGTTGTTGGTTGCAGGCCGTTGTCCCTTGTCCTCGAAGGCAGGGAAACTGACTCCTAGAAGACGAACGTTGGCTGCCTTCTTCTCCGCGGCTTCTGCTTCAATGATCAAGGAGCTCCAGTGGGGAGGAGGAGTAGAGTTGAGCCAGAGCTTGACTGCAGGCAGCATGTTCATGCTGCAGGAGGAGAGAAGCGCATGTTCTGGCATGCCCGGAGGCAGTCTGAAGCAGGCCTGTCGAAAACGTTCGATGAACACTCGAACTGTTTCCTTCTCCTTCTGGCGTATCTCTATAAGGGACGCCATTGTCATGTCCTTCCCGTCGTCGTAGAAACGGTCGAGAAAGAGGCACGTCAGGTCGTCGAAAGAAGATATTGAATTGTCGGGGAGGCTGCAGTACCAGTCGTACGCCACTCCTTTCAGTGCCCCAACAAATATGTTGGTAAGAAGCGCGTCCTCCTTCGGAAGATATCCCGTCTGAGACTGAAAATACGTCAGGTAGCAACGAGGAGAGTCCTTCCTGTCGTACGGCGTCAGTGTTTGTGGTTTATACTTTGGAGGATAAACTACCTTGTTTCACTCGAGGGGATAAGGCTGGGGGATGCCCATTTTCTGGCGCTCCTCTTGTCTAGTTTTGGACTCAAAGCGCTCGCGCAGGTCCCTGATCATCTCGACCACGTCTTCTGTGGAGCTGGGAGTCGGGGAAGGTGGCACCACCAGATGTTGAGCATTTGAGGGCTCCGACGTCCGAGGTGCTTCTTGGCGATCTGCGTCCGAGGATACCCGTTGAAGGGGTACACTCATTTCTCCGTTGGCCCCTGGGTCGGGACCGGCAGAAGGTGTCCTGGTCAAAGCTGACCGTATCTCAAACGCTGCCTGAGTCAGTGTTTGCATAGAGGCAGAGAGGATTTTGAGTCCTCTCTCCAGGGTATCTATGTGCTGGACGAGGTCTGTTGGCGGCGCATCAGACTCGACATCAGCCTCAGTCACGTTCACTGTCATGACGCGGCCGGGAGTGGATGGATGAGTTGAGGCCTCACTCTCGGCCTCACTCCCTTGTAGGGGAGTTGCCTCTCCTGAGGCTTCGTCTGGGCTACCCCCGGCTATGTTCGGGAGAACATTCACCACAGGCGCATCTGCAAGGGCCTGATTACCCTCAGCTCCGTCTTGAAGGGCCTCTTCGTCTCCGGAACTCGGGTCCACAGATACTAGGCTACCCCCAGCTATGTTCTGGGGGATATCCTCGTCTTCAGGGGCTTCTGGGAGGCTGACTTTGCCTCGAGGATCTGCCCCAAGTGTGTTTTGGGCACACTCGTCTTCGGAAGGAGGCTCAACAAGTGTCTGACTACCCCCAGCTTCCTCCAAGAACTTCTTCCTCGCTCGAGTGCCTTCGAACACTCCGAAGGATGAGACAGCTGTCTTAGTTTTCCTCGGCTGGCTCTTGGACGAGGAAGAGAGACTGCCAGTCTCCTTTCGGACTGACGAGGAGTTGGAGATCACGTTGCATGAGGCAACCATCGGTTCCTCTTCTGTTGACACCTTCTTTCCGAGGAGACGTCGGAGGGGTGTCGATGATTGCAGCCGCTGGAACACCGACTGCCTTGGTGGAACTGCCGCTTTGCAACAGCAGTTGATGGTGACCACAGCACAAGTATGCCCCGTGAGAGACGCATTGTGCTTGTCAGTCAACTCTCCTGATCGGCACTTGTGAGTAATCATGTTACGCAGATCATTGGAGGAGAGTGCCACCTTCGTACCCCCTTCAAGCGCATGGCAAGGCTAAGCGCCGGGGTGGTCAAGTGAGTGCTGTGCCCCCTGATCTAATACCAAACAAGCATCCCGATCAGTAGTGGGGGAACCACAGCATTTGGAGTGACTTGAACGAACCTCAAACGCACCACCGGAGGAGGCACGGGAGTTCAAGACCACTGGATTTGCCTTACTCGACATGGTTGTGCACGCAGTAGATGCGCCCAAGTGACACAAGGGCTTTGAAGGTCGGCTCGTTCTCGGCGCCGCAGCACTCGAGTCGACCTTGTACAACTTACCATCAGCAGCACGCATGATTGTGAGCGCATGCTTCTAGCTTGTTGCTGGCATAGCACGTTTGGGACGCATGGCCCGTGCTGTCTTGGACTTCTTCGTACCAGACTGCTGGGGTGCGTAGTACTCAGAATCCAAATTCTCCTCGCCACTACAGCGAGTGAGTCTGTCAAAGACAGAGATCTTCTGTGGCGCATCAGAGGTGATGCGCGGGGCATTGGCTGCGCCCCTGCTCTGTCGACGCATCTTCCTCGCCTGAGAGGGAGATGGCTGGGGAACGTGGTTAGCCGTACGTTTTCCCGAGAGATGCGCTGCACCAGCGGGCGCATCTTGGTTGCTGAGGACGTCAGCAGGAAGGGAAGGCTGGATTGGCGCATCCCCTTCGGTAGTGGTGCCCGAGGCATCGACCTTGAGCACCCAGACTCGGCGGGTCTTCTTCGGCTTCGGCAGCCGCTTCGAAGGACTCGTACTGCCTTCAGAGATGAACTCCTCATACGCCTGTTGATTGAGGCGTACGACCAGCGTCTTGTGGGAGGAGCCCACCTTCACGTCGTCGGATTGTGACACAGCTTTCTCGGTGGAGGAGAAAGAGGTCCCCAGCAGAGCCGCCAGCTTGTTTGCCATTAAAATTCTTTGATTGCAAATTTCAATACAAACAGAACAGTGTTACAATATAGGACTTAGATGTAGTCCTAGGAGTACACTTTTGTTTAATCTGGGTTCCTTGTGCCAATGGAGTGAGTGGTAATGCGTTGACTCCGTTGACGATCTGACGACGGTTATCGGTTCTCTGAAGGTCTGGATTGCTCTGGGTGCTGGAGCTTGTTGAGAGGAGGAAGACGTTGAGTGTCTGTATCTGCCTCTCTGGTGGTGCAAAGTCTCTGTCTGTTCGCTGTGGAGGTTGATATGTATGCACGTAGATTGGTCCGTGTGTGTCCACAAGAAGAAAATGATCCCTCTATTTATAATTTTGCAGGCTGGCTGCTCGTGCGCGCATATGTAGGATGCGCCTGTACGCGGGGATGCCACGTGTTGATTGCTGATGGAGGTGCACGGACGATACGCCCTGATCGAGGGGGTTGACTTTTTCATGTTGCTGTTGTGAACCGGCACGTAGCGGAGAAGAAGATTTTTCTGTTGCTGAGATCTTGGATGAGTCGAGTCAAAGGACACGTGTCGTCGACCCATGGCTCAGAGATCACGGATTTGGTAGGAAGAATGATCTGGTAGGATGCGTCTAGGATTAGGTGCATGAGGAGACTTTGGTTCGTCACCTTTAGGAGTCACGAACCATTCTGGGCGCATGGCTTTTGAGGCGCATGCAGAGCTTGTGACTTTACTTCTGTCTTTTGGGATCAGGGGGATGTCTGGGGCGCATGGCTTTTTGAGGCGCATGCAGAGTTGTGACAGTGACTTTCCTTCTGTCTTTAGGGATCAGTGAAAAGTTTGAGGCGCACAGCTTTTGAGGCGTATGCACGTTTGGACGCATGGCTGCGAAGGCGCATGCGAGCTGGTTGGGTGGCCACGTGGCAGTAGCCGTCGGAGAGGAGTAATAATGATGCTGACGTTGGCGATGCTTCGTCTTCTGAAAAAAGCTGCCGACTGCTCAGACTTTGGGAGGCGTGCTGCCAACTCTGTCAGTTCAGCATTTAATGTTCGTGACATTTGATGGACAGCTGAGTGGGCGCGTCGGTTGGCGTTCCACTAGGCGTATGGGGACGCATGGGGGCGCATTCCTATGATGCTTTTGGTACTGAAGGGCGCGTCTGGGTGATGCGCTATCTGGCCGGCGCATCTGATACATTTTTAATGATGCGGCTGTTACGTTCTTCGAGTGCTTTAAATAGCCGTTTTGCTGAATTCGAGGCGTCCGGTTCATCCATTTAATGCAAATTCATTGCACGGAATTCGGAGAGGCATCCACTTGGCGCGTGGGTTTGATTTGCCCGGCCTATAAATAGTGGCATGGAGAGAGGGTTTGCTTCTCGTTCTCTCACGTACTTCCAATATGAACTTGTTTACTCGGATGCATTCTGTTGACGAAATGCTCCCAAGGGTGAAGATGCGACGCCATGTCTTCGTTGATGCACTTGAAGGTGACTGTTACATCCAAAAGACGGAGTCGAGGGCTTCCGAGGCAGGCGGAAGGTGCCTGTTGCATCCAAACATAGGGATGCTCAGGCCTCATTTTCGTTATTCCGGAAGAGCCGTAGATCGGAATGGCGGTGCTAGGCTCTTTCTTCCTTCAAAGTGGGCGTTGCCCATTCTGGTTGTGTTGAAAGCTGCTCCTTTAGCCGCGGTTTTGATCACGGTCTTCCTTCGCCTTTGGAGGCTCTTTCGAAGCCTCCCCTGGCCATAGATTTGCGGTGCTCTTCTCTTCCTTGGTTCCAGCCAGAGGGTTAAATGCTTCATTAGTCGAAGCACTTATCAGGTGAGCCTGGCTGGAAGAGCGGTACATAACTGGGCTGCTGAAAGGATGTACATAACTGGAGATGCACATAACTGAGCTGCTGAAAGGATGCGCCCTGCTGGATGCGCATGGCGGGATGCGCCTGGTTGAAGGCGCATGGTGGCTGCTGCGCCTGACTGAAGGCGCATGGTGGTTGTTGCGCCTGACTGAAGGCGCATGGTGGTTGCTGGTTGTAGACTTAGGGTCTTTTCCTTATAGAAATTCTCCTTTGTACCACCTTTTCTCGACATGTAATAGACTTTTATATGTAATAAAAAGTCCTCTTTCAAATGTCCATATTTGTTGGTTTTGCTGTGCGCATGTAGTGTCTGGCGCATAGGATTTCTGGCTCTGAAATTCCATGCTTCTACACTCATGGCCTGCATCGTTGTTTTGTGCTAGCAGGGCGCCATGGAAATGCTCCATTGCGCGTACATAGAGCATGAATGGTTTTCCAGCGACTGGGGCCACCAGGACTGGAGGGTTCGACAAATATTCTTTGATGCTGTCGAAGGTACGCTGACATTCTTCGTCCCATACGAATGAGACGCCTTTCTTCATGAGATGGATGAATGGTCGACATCGCCCGGAGAGGTTAGAGATGAACCTCCTGATGTAAGCTAGCCTCTCTTGAAGGCCTCTGAGTTCGGGGAGATTTCTCGGGGGACCCATCTCCATAATTGTCTTCGTCTTTTCTGGTTCCACATGAATTCCCTGGGCAGTAATAATGACACCCAAGAACTTTCTGCTGGATACGCCTAAGAAAGATTTCGTAGGGTTTATTTTCAAATTGTGCGCTCGTATCAGGTCGAATACCGTCCTCAGATCCTGCAGATGGTCTTCCTTACAGCGACTCTTGACGGCGATGTCATCAACATAGCACTCCACCGTCTTGCGTAAGTGGTCTCTGAAGATGATACTCATGGCTCTTTGATATGTGGCGCCAGCATTCTTCAAACCGAAGGGCATGACTGTGTAGCAGTATGTGCCAATCGGTGTTCGGAATGATGTATGCTTCTCATCGTCAGGAGACATCTTGATTTGGTTGTACCCCGAGAAACCATCCATGAATGACATGCGTTCGAAGCCGCATGTATTGTCAATCATGATGTCTGTGAAAGGGAGGGGGAATTCATCTTTGGGACATGCCTCGTTCAGATTGCGGAAGTCGATGCAGATTCGAATCTTTCCATTCTTTTTGAGGATCGATGCTATATTGGCGACCCAGTCTGGATGTTGTTCCTCACGAATGAAGCCGCTGGCTATTAGTTTGTTGACTTCGGCTTCGATCGCATCCATGATGCCTGGGCGGAAGCATCGCTGTTGTTGCTTGACTGGCTTTGCATCCGGCCGAATGTTGAGCTTGTGAAGGGCAACCTCGGGGTTTAGTCCTGGCATGTCTTCATAGCTCCAGGCGAACACATCAATATATTCTTTGACAAGTTCCAGTAGCGATTCTCGCTCTTCCTATGTTAGGCTTTTACTGACGAAGATTGGTTTTGGTGAAGATTCGTTGCGGAGATCCACTTGTATGACCTTATCTTCAGTAGGAGGTTCTCTCTGTTCGAACCGCTTTTCCCATTGTGTATCCAACAGTTGGGCCTACGGCTCTAGCTCGAGGATTTCAGGAATGTTTTCATCTTCTTCGTAAGCGTCGACGAATGCCATGTTGACTGACAGGACCTGTCTGAATACGTCTCCGATGCTGGTATCCGAGTCAGAAGTTGGTGACCCGGTTGAATGCGAATGCCAGTCATATTCTTCATCTGAACTTTCAGGGGTCGTCGTGGGTGTAACATACCCTAATCCATATGGAGTTTTGCTATAGTAGTCCCGTGGTTTGCCAGTCGGGACTGGTGGCTTTAGAGGTAATCGCCGCCCGGTGCCGTAGTTTAAACCTGGCGTAGTCTCCAGATCATACCCCTGTTTTTGCATGAGATATTTGGATTGGGGGCTATAAAGATACAGAGGCAGTCTCCCGGCATCTGATTCAAGGTCGACATCTTCTATGGTGAAGGGCTGCGGATCGTCTTTCCGGCCGAAGATGATTGGATGGTCCCCTCCCTCGACTATGCGATAAGCGTCTTCCACTGGAGTAAGCTGGATTACAGTGTACACATTTGTCACCTGTGTGTGTAGGTGAGTGCCTATACCGTGTTCCATAACATACATTGTACAAAGCTTATTGAGCTCGAGGTAGTTCAAAGATAGCCCTTTATTGATGAAGTAAGGTATCTTTTCTTGGGGGATTACATCATCTGCGGAGGGAACATCAGTGTGGGCAGCCACATACTTGGCTAACTCTGGTTCCTTTTCGGCTACCCCCTGTATAAGCGAAGACTTGGAAGACGACCTGGGCAGCTTGATCGTCAGAGGTTCAGCTGGTGGAGCAAAACGTGGAGTTGTTGGGAGACTAGCGCCCCCCAGTTTGGTACTCGATGCTGGACGGGGAGTGGTTGGTTCGCTATAAGTCCCAGACCTTGCATCGGGGTGACGACTCTTTTTGGGAAGGCGTATCGTCATTGGCTTGTCGGAGGGATTGAGCTTTTTCGTTTGCGGCTGGCCGACTCTCGGCAGCCTGATTGTTAATGGCTCCATTGTGGGTCTTGGCATTTGGCCAGACCTTGGCAGCCGGATTATCATCTGCTCTTCTTGTACCGAGAAGCTGATTGCGTCCTTACGCAGAGTGGCGGTAAGGGGTACGGACTTGCCAGGTTTGCGAGATTGGAGGTGGATCGTCAGAGGTTCTTCTTGTTGGCCCATTGGTCATATGGTCAACCTGATTTTAATAATTGATCAAACTCTGTCTCGATATATGAAGCTAGTCAGGATGTATCGGACTCTTGGACATGAACAAGAACAGATATCTACACAGTTCAAGACCAAAGCTATGTTTGCCTGTTCGAGTCTGTATTTACTTTGAGCAATGTATTTTTCATTTTATTGAGTCTAGGAATACGTTGTACACCGAGTCGTACTGGCAAATAGGCTATTCCAAAATGTTTTCAAAATACTTTTAAAAATATCCTTTGTTTTGAAAAACATTCTTTTAAACAAAAGATTCAAAAAGGTTTTCAAAAAGGTTTTCAAAAATCCCCAAAAACAGATTTTAAAAACCTAACCTAACCCTGACAGAACTCGGCCAGAGTTCGGTTGGTGGCCGTTTGATTTTTGAATTCTCTGGAACTTGGTCCTCCTGCAGTTGCGTATTTGACCGAGATTTCCTCATCGAGTTCTGCCCGAATTCTGCCCGAATTCTGCCAGAATTCTGTCTTTGGAATTCCTATAAATAGAGAAGGATTTTCATCATTTCAACTCACTCATTCACTTTCAATCTTCTCACTATCTAAAGCTTTCAGTCTTTCAAAGAGTTTTTCTCGAGCTTTAAATTTCAGATCCCAAGCCAATTACAATCCTCTAGTCGATTTGCCAGTGCGGTGCGGTCTAGAAGTTTCTGAGAGATTGTAATCAGAAGGCTTGATTGAAGAATACCTCTTCACATTTGAAGTTGGACGAGTTCTTCGTATCAAAGCTCGCGTTGTAGAAGTTGCAAGGACTTCGTAAGAAAACTTGCGGTTTTGCCAATAGTGGATTCAACTGGTAGCAAGAGTTCTACCGACTGGATTAGTCCTCAACAGAGGGAAACCAGTATACATCGCTGTCTTTGCGTTTGCATTCTTATCTCTGCCTTTACTTTACTTAGTTGTGATTATTATTCTGTGATCTTGTTGCTAATATTTTTTTTAATTAGCAATATTCCGCTGCCTACTCTATTCACCCCCCTCTAGAGTATTGTGCTTTACGATTTCGTTCCTACAATTGGTATCAGAGCGGGTGTTACAGGTAAAGCAAGATAACATTGCAATTATTTATTCATTTAATTAATTGTTATATAGATCACAGCACAACACATGGCAACTATGAAATTCATAAGTGAAGGCTAGGCCACAAACAGACCTCCACTGTTTGATGGTACGAACTATACCTATTGGAAAACACGGATGAGTTTCTTCTTGAAATATCTTGACTTTGATTTATGGTCTATTGTTATTGATGGCTATCAAAAGCCCCCTCGTATAAATGTTGATGGAGTTTTAGTTGAAAAACCCCATAGCAGATATACAGAGGAGAAAAAAAAAAGGCCAGTCTTAACGCACGTGCTATTAACGCTCTATTTTATGCTTTAGATAGAACTGAATTTAACAGGGTGTCTATCTGCACAATGGCTAATGAAGTATGGAAGCTACTTGAAGTCACACATGAAGGCACGACTCAAGTCAAAGAATCTAAAGTCAGCAGACTTACTCAAGAGTATGAGGTGTTCAAGATGAAGCCCAACGAAACAGTTACTCAGATGTTCGAAAGATTCTTGGATATTGTAAATCCTTTGTCCTCCCTAGGCAAAGAGTACAGTAACCATAAAAAAATTCGCAAACTCCTGCAAGCACTTACCAAGAACTGGATTCCAAAGGCTACTGCAATCATTGAAGGGAACGATCTCACAACTATGTCCCTCGAAGTACTCATGGGTAAGCTACTCACTCATGAACTGGAGCTACAAGATTTTGAAGAGCCTGCACCAAAGGAGAAGACGATCGCTTTCAAGGCTCAGCACAGAAAAGCTGCTGAAGGTGACTCAGACAGCAGTGAATCTGATGCTGAAGATCAAGCACTCCTAGCAAGGAAATTCAAGAGATTCATGAGACATGAGAAGAGAGCCAAAGAAAACAACATCAACAACTGGTATCAAGATGATGCTGTCTGCTATGGCTGCAAGAAGAAGGGACACATAAAGAAAGATTGTCCTACAAACTCATCATCAAGCAAGAAGAGCAACAGGTATGAAAAAGGGAACCTGAAGAGATCAACATCTAGGAGATATGCCAATACCAACATATGGCATGAAAGTGAAGCCAGCGACTCAGAAGACGAACAATCAGAAGACGCTACAAACGTATGCTTTATGGCATCCGATCAGGTACCTACTGAACCTGTAGTTGATACTTATGATGACTTCACCTTTGAGCAATTAGGAGATGCCTTCAGTGAACTGATGATTGATTACAAGAAACTGCGTAGCAAGTATCAGACCTCTAAGAAGGTACTCAAAGAGTACAAAGGTGAAATAGGTAGACTTACCGACCTACTAGCTGAGGTTAGAAATAATGTTAGTGAGTCTGGTGAGCTTTCTTCAATAAAGCTCTTATTATACGAGACTACCAAGTCATCTGAAAAGAAAGACAAAGTTATTGACCAACTCAAGGAAGAAATTTCTAAAGAGAAGAAAAGTCTTCAAAGTGCACAAATCAGAATGAAAACACTCACTTCTGATTATACTAAGGTGTATAACACTTCCAAAAGATTAGAAATTAGGTTAGAAAAATAGCCTGAGACTGCTGCTTCCTTCCTAACACGTGTCACTTACCGAAAAATCGGAACATTCCCAAGCCAAACACTGTCAGACCTAACCCTATCAAACCTTTACCCCAAAAGGTTAAGCCCAAACAGGATTATAGGTATGTTTTCTTCTATACTAGAAAACCTAAACCTACCAACCATGCACACCACTCAGCTTTCAACACTCGACATGCAAAATATCATTATTGTGGCCTCATTGGTCATATTTCATCTGTATGTAGAATCAGAAAGCTTGTTGATTTAAATATTTATGCTTGGATACCAAAGGCTAACATTTCAGGACCCTACAAGAAATGGGTACCAAAAGTTTTATCTGCAAACTGTTTTGTAGGTGGAACACCTTTTACATGCTAGAAGCAAATGGATCCTCGACAGCGGTTGTTCACGGCATATGACCGGTGACGCTACACTATTTGTAACACTGTCGAAGAAAAAGAAGGAAGGCTATGTCTCCTTCGGTAATAACTTGAAAGGGTATATTATTGGTATCGGTGATGTTGGTAAGTCTCCCTATCCTGTGATTAAGAATGTCTGTCTGGTTACCGAGTTGAACATAATCTACTCAGCGTAAGTCATCTAGTTGATCATGGTTATGGCATCAACTTTGGCAAAGACAAATGTACTATAGTTGATAGCTCAACTGGTAGTACTATCTTTGAAGGTATCAGGGAAGACAACATATATGTTTTCTATTTGTTCGAAGAAACTAACATTTCAGGTAGATGCTTAATGGCTAAAAGTGATGAGAGTCATCTGTGGCACATGAGACTCGGTCACGCAAATATGGATATAATATCAAGATTATCCACAAAGAAGCTAGTACGCGGTTTACCGGACATTACATTCAAGAAGGATTCGGTATGCAGCCAATATGAAAAGAACAAAGCTACCAGATCCACATTCAAGTCAGTAAACGAGTATGTACTACTAGACCTCTACAATTGCTTTATATAGACTTATTTGGTCCTAGCAGAGTTGCTAGCCTCGGAGGTAAACTTTATGCTTTTGTAATTGTAGATGATTTCTCTAGATACACGTGGGTATACTTCTTGACACGCAAGAATGATGCATTATCCGAATTTGTTGCCTTTTGCAAGAAAGTTCAGAATGAAAAAGGTTACATGATCACTCGTATTAGAAGCAATTATGGTAGCGAATTCGAGAATACAGAGTTTGAGCATTTTTGTGACACACACGGTTTTGTACACGAGTTCTCCTGCCCTAGGACTCCACAACAAAATGGAGTTGTGGAACGTAAGAACAGAACTCTATCCGAAATGGCCAGAGTAATGTTAAACCAGTTTAGTCTACCCAAATATTTCTGGGCTGAAGCTGTCAATACAGCTTGTTTTGTTCTCAATAGAGTTCTAATTCGACCCAAATCGAAGAAGACTCCATTTGAGTTATGGTTTGATAGAATTCCTTCCGTTTCATATTTTAGAATATTTGGTTGTCAATGTTTTATTCTTAATACAAAAGACAATTTGGGAAAGTTTGACGAAAAGGCCGATGAAGGTATATTTTTAGGTTATGCGGCCAAGAGCAAAGGATACAGAGTCTTCAACAAACGAACCATGATTATCGAAGAGTCAATCAACGTCACTTTTGATGAACTGAATCAAATGACTATTGATGACAATGACGAAGATCCAACTGTACCAAGCTCAACAACAGCTGATTCTCAACCAAGCTCGGCACTAGCTGATCCTCCTAGAGAAGATCCAGGAACCAGCTACCTTCAGAGTCTGCCGAAAAGATTAAAATTTACGGCTGATCATCTAAAGGATTTGGTAATTGGTAACATTACCAAAGGTGTAAGTACTCGTACATCCAGTAGAGATATTGTTTCTAGTGTTGTATTTATTTCACAGCTAGAACCCAAAAATATTGATGAAGCATGTAGTGATAGTTTTTGGATAGATGCTATGCAAGAGGAATTAAACCAATTTGAACGGAATCAAGTTTGGGAACTTGTTCCCAAGCCTATTGATCGTCCGGTCATTGGCACCCGTTGGGTATTCCGAAATAAACTGAATGAGAATGGTTTAATGACTCGTAATAAGGCTCGACTCGTAGCTCAAGGATACAATCAAGAAGAAGGTATCAACTACGATGAGACTTATGGCCCAGTTGCGAGATTAGAATCTACTCGCATGTTATGTGCATTTGCATGTTTTCATAATTTCAAATTATTTCAAAGGATGTCAAGAGTGCATTTTTAAATGGTTTTATAAAAGAAGAAGTTTTTGTAGCACAACCTCCAGGTTTTACAGATTTTAAAAACCCTGATTATGTTTTCAAGTTGAAGAAAGCTTTATACGGTTTGAAACAAGCCCCTCGTGCTTGGTATAATCGTCTAAGCTCTTTTCTACTTGACAACGGTTTTTTCAAAAGACAAGGTTAACACTACACTTTTTATTAAGTCCTTTAATGGTAAGCTTCTTTTAATACAAGTCTATGTAGATGATATCATATTTGGATCTACTGATGAATCTCTGTGTCAAGAATTTTCTAAGTGTATGCAGAATGAGTTTGAGATGAGCATGATGGAAGAGCTGAAATTCTTTTTCGGACTGCAAATCAAACAAACTGACAATGGGACGTTCATAAATCAAGCCAAGTATACAAAAGATTTGCTAAAGAAGTTCGATCTGGACAATGTCAAACCTATTAGCACTCCGATGGCAACTTCAACAAAGCTTGATATTGATGAACAAGGCAAGCCGGTCGACACACGTAAGTATCGAGATATGATCGGCAGTTTACTTTATTTAACTGCTAGTCGTCCAGATATAATGTTTAGTGTTTGCCTGTGTGCACGTTTTCAAGCTAATCCAAAGGAATCACACTTGTGCGCAGTTAAGCGTATCTTTCGATACCTTAAGGGCACTTCTTCTGTTGGCTTGTGGTATCCCAAAACTAAGTCCTTTGACCTTATTGGTTATTCGGATACAGATTTTGCCGGATACAAAGTTGATAGAAAAAGTACCAGTGGCACATGTCATTTCTTAGGCAAAGCTTTAGTTTCATGGTTTAGTAAAAAGCAAAATTCTGTAGCCCTATCAACAACAGAGGCTGAGTATATCGCCGCAGGACGTTGTTGTGCTCAGATTTTGTGGATGAAACAAACCTTGGAAGACTGTGATTTATTTTATACATATATTCCCATTTTCTGTGATAACACGAGCACTATTAATTTGACTAAGAATCCTGTATGTCATTCTCGTACAAAACATATCGAGATTCGACATCATTTTCTTAGAGATCATCATCAAAATGGAGATATTGACCTTGTATACATAGATACTGAGAATCAATTAGCTGACATTTTCACAAAACTTCTAGCAGAAGATCGTTTCAATTATTTACGTCGAGAATTAGAAATTTTGGACGTCAATAATATTAATTGATTTTATTTTATGATTTTATTTCAATATACAAAAACTGTGTTAGAGATAAGCCAATAAAGAGTCTGTCTGTCACTACAACTACGGTTGAAGCGAAGCGGTACTTAAGAGTTCCCCGGTGAACCTCCGCCAGCTGGGACAGTACTCCTACAGCTAATCTGAAACAGTCGCTGTGTAATGATATTTAGTCTATAAAATAATATTAATTATGTTAATTGAAGGTTGAAATTACTAATCTTTGAATTAAATATTTGAAATGAGCCAATGAAAAAGAAAGTGTTCCAAACCAAACCCAGGCGAATTCGGCCCGAGTTCGGTTGAGAGTGTCAGGTTATATAACCAGAACCCGAGAGCCTTTCTTCCTCATTGCTTCTAAACCACATCAACAGCAACCAGCAGCCGTGCGAGGAGAACCCCAAACCCTAGTTCTTCATCACTCCCTCTCCTCCAATCCAAGTGGTGAAATCAATCCAAACTTTGGATTCGTACGGAGTTCTTCATTCTCTACAACATACTCCGATCTCGAGAGGTATAACTCCTTGTTTCCTCTCTGTTCAATTTCATGCTATTTCCTTTATTTTTCAAATGGCACCCAAGGGATTCAACCCCTTTAAGAGGAAGAAGACAACCAACCTAAGTGAGGAAGGTTCTTCTTCGGATCCACCCACTAATTTCCTATTTTCGCCAGTCCAATCTAGCGACGGCACGTTCGACGGGTTTTTCTTTCAAACCCTAGACCAAGCCTTACTGTGGTATGGAGACTTCTCCATGAGATCCATATGCACACGCGTACCCATCAAGTAGACTGTATTTCCTAATCATCGCCATTTCTTTGAGGCATTAGGGTTACAGCATTTTGTTAAACTCTGTTTTCCCGTAGCAAATAATGCTATTAGACTGTTTTACTGCAATATCATATTAAACACTTTTGATGTAAGCACACGTGTTGGAGGATTAGATATCAATTTCAATGATGTTCTCTTAGCGGAGATCCTTGGTATTCCCAACGAAGGTGAACCGCTTGTTGACATCACTGAGTTTGATTTCCCCGAAGGCACGACACTTACAAGTTTCAAAGCTGAACTTTGTGCACCTGATAGAGTTCGCTCTGAAAAGTTCAAGGCAAACAACCTGAACTTGTTTAATTATGAATTGCACCGTATCATTTATTCCACTCTCCTTCCGAAATCTAATTCGAAGGATGATGTCACGTCTCTTGAATTATCTGCTATGTATCACATTCTTAAGGGGATTCTATTTTCTGTCCCTAAGACCATTATTCAGATGATGGAACGTTGTCGTACAAGAGATAGAAATCTCTCTTATGGAATGATTCTCCCACGCTTCTTCCAGCGTTTCGATATTGACTTATCTACTTGTGCTCAAGACCCTGAGCCCAAGGTTCTCAAATTATCTCGTCGTAGTATGACTGCATCTGCTACTCCTACTGCTCCTGCTACTGTCCACCTCCTCAGCAGTATGCTATGACATTTGAGGGCATACACCAGCACCTTTCAGATTTACACGTCTCCATGACGGACATGGCTCGCGAACGTGAGTTTCGCGACGTCACCCGTTATCAGGCGATTGTAAATTCCTTAGCTGATCTTCGTTTCGCCCAGACTGGACATTCAGCCGGTTCCATCCCTAGAGATCCAGCTTTCTCTGGTTACCGCTGTGAGGATGAGGCTGTCCATGCCTACTTCCAACCCGGTAACGCATATGATTGGTACCGTTCTGACCGTACTCCTCCTCGTGATTATGTCGGTGAGTTTTACACTGGCGCACCTCCTCACCCTTCTGGCACGGGTACCTCTGGAGTTGGTCCTTCTGGATATGCTGGTCATCATACTGATGATGATGATGAGGAGGAGGAGCTGTGATATGTTAGTTGATATGATACTTAGACATTATCTAATGTACACTTGGAAATGCTCCGACATTCCAAGTTTTTCTATTTTCAGACTTTATTATCAGTATTTTTTTTAAGGACTTGTACTGGGTTTGTTTTATCTTTTCATCTTTATGAGATTCGTAGTTTATGATTCACATCAGTTTATTTACTTAGCATTTATTTATCTGCTTCTCAACTATAAACTGCCTGTGATATAATTCTTTGTTTATTATAAACTGTCTGAGTACAAATACATGCCTGTAATGTTATTCAAATTTTCTTTACTATCATTTATCATGTTTATTTTCTTGTGTTTCTTTACTGTTTGTTATTTATGCATTGATTGCGGGGGAGTTTTTACTCTTTTGTAATTATTTTGCTAAGTGACAACGGGGGAGAAAAATAAAGATTTCTTTTGAGAAAATGCAGGACATGAACAATTTTTGATTTTATTTCAAGCTTAAATGTTATATCATTCATAGTTTGTCAATTATCAAAATGGGGGAGATTGTTGGCCCATTGGTCATATGGTCAACCTGATTTTAATAATTGACCAAACTCTGTCTCGATATATGAAGCTAGTCAGGATGTATCGGACTCTTGGACATGAACAAGAACAGATATCTACACAGTTCAAGACTGAAGCTATGTTTGCCTGTTCGAGTCTGTATTTCCTTTGAGCAATGTATTTTTCATTTTATTGAGTCTAGGAATACGTTGTACACCGAGTCGTACTGGCAAATAGGCTATTCTAAAATGTTTTCAAAATACTTTTAAAAATATCATTTGTTTTGAAAAACATTCTTTTAAACAAAAGCGTCAAAAATATTTTCAAAAAGGTTTTCAAAAATCCCCAAAAACTGATTTTAAAAACCTAACCTAACCCTGACAGAACTCGGCCAGAGTTTGGCCAGAGTTCGGCCAGAGTTCGGTTGGTGGCCGTTTGATTTTTGAATTCTCTGGAACTAGGTCCTCCTGCAGTTGCGGATTTGACCGAGATTTCCTCATCGAGTTCTGCCCGAATTCTGTCCGAATTTTGCCAGAATTCTGTCTTTGGAATTTCTATAAATAGAGAAGGATTTTGATCATTTCAACTCACTTCTCTCTATCTAAAGCTTTCAGTCTTCCAAAGTGTTTTTTTCGAGCTTTAAATTTCAGATCCCAAGCCAATTACAATCCTCTAGTCGATTTGCCAGTGCGGTGCGGTCTAGAAGTTTCTGAGAGATTTTAATAAGAAGGCTTGATTGAAGAATACCTCTTCACATTAGAAGTTGGACGAGTTCTTCGTATCAAAGCTCGCGTTGTAGAAGTTGCAAGGACTTCGTAAGAAAACTTACGGTTTTGCCAATAGTGGATTCAACTGGTAGCAAGAGTTCTACCGACTGGATTAGTCCTCAACAGAGGAAAACCAGTATACATCGCTGTCTTTGCGTTTGCATTCTTATCTCTGCCTGTACTTTACTTAGTTGTGATTATTATTCTGGGATCTTGCTGCTAACATTTTTTTAATTAGCAATATTCCGCTGCCTACTCCATTCACCCCCCTCTAGAGTATTGTGCTTTACGATTTCGTTCCTACACTTCTGATCCTGTGGCTGTCTCGGTACGGGGTTGCACAGCTCCTTCACCAAGGTGCCTTTTTGACTTTTCGTACAGGCAGGAGTCTGAGTAGTAGGATTCGACCCCTTTGAAGGGATCGATGTCAGCAAATTCTGCCCTCACAAAGCCGTGTTTGTCGACATATTTGAAGCATTGATGCAGTATGGAAGGCACGATCATATAATCGTGTATCCAAGGGCGCCCCAGGAGGATGTTGTAAGAAGTGTATGCATCTATGACATAACAGGTGACTTCCGACTGGAGATCGCCAATTTGACACTTCAGACGAATCTTCCCAATTGGGTAGCTCCTGCCCGAATTGAAACCGCTGATGGCGGTGCTTGTAGGCGTCAGGCGATGCATAGGGATGCGAAGATGATGTAACAGACCCTTCGGGATAATGCTTATGGAAGAGCCAGGATCAATATGCATTCGATCCACTTTTATGTCACTGATGTATCCAGTGTAGTATAACGGGCGATCATGCAGGTTGGTTTTGATGAGCATATCCTGCGGAGTGAAGACAATGTTGGGCATCGCCCCCGTGCAAGCGCTATCTTGGAGATCTACATGAGGGTTCTCTCCCGTGAGGTTGACCTGAGCCAGGTATGCGTCGGCATTTTGGAGTGCATCGCTCAAAGCCGTGCGAACATCCTTTGAGAGTCTAAGAAGCTCATATAATGATAATTTGGCCGGTGTGTTGGCCAATTGCGCCAAGATGTCGAAGTTGTAGGGCCTCTCCAGCCCCTGTGGTGCCTCTTTTCGGAGGGATTTGTCAAAGCGAGTCTCCTTCGGCCTAGGCTTGTCGGTTGTCGGAGTCTGAGAAGGTCCCGGAGCGTCAGTTGTGATGGACTGACGATCTTCAGTCGAGTTATCACCCACGGATTGGGATTGTGCACCGGACCGAGTGACGACGGCTGTAGCTTCTTCGATATCTGTCGAGATTGTGCGGCAGGATCTGACTTTTCCACTTTTTTTGCGAATGGAAGATGGTATGGACTGAGTCACTTCAGATACCAAGTCTGGATGGACCCACATGACCTCCCCTCGTGATGTGGTAAGGGGCACTAGACCAGCAGCCTGATCTCGGGAAGGTGGAAGATTAGCAATCTCCATTGTTGCCAGAGGGATGGGTACCACCTCGTCTTGAGTTTCTGTTGGAGGGAAGTTGTCGAATTGTACGGACACCATATTGGCCGCCATGGTTACCTCCTCGAAATCGATGGCCAGAGCGTTCGAAACGATAAGATTTTGGATGTACCATTTTAGTTGGTAGCAGTCGTGTGTAGCATGGTGGACGTAGCGGTGGTAATGGCAGTACTTTGGGTTCTCTATCTCTGCCGGCCGAGGTTCCTGTCTTGGTGGAGGAAGCTGAATTCTGTCTCCTTGTATGAGCATGTCCAAGATGGGCTTGACGTGACCGTCTTCGAAGGAGTAAGTAATTTACGGCCATTGTTTGTCTGCTGGTTTTGACTCAGGTTTCTGGGCTGTATCGGCCACTATAGCCTGCTTGCCCTTGTTGTCTCGATTGTTGGTGGAGCTACCTCCATTGTTGGTGTTGGCGTTGGGATGCTTGCCTTTGTCCTCTCCTTCTGAGATGTGCAATCCCAGTTGGCAAGCCTTCTTCAATCGTTCTTCGGCGCTTGTGGCACTGATGATAAACGTCTTCCAGTCCTTGAATTGACTTTCGCCCATCCAGAGGCTGATTGTTGGAAGCAGTCTCTTTTGGAAAATTTTAATTAAGGAGGAATCCGGGTTTTCAGAGGGCAGCTTTATCGTGGTTTGGCGAAACCGCTCAATATAGTTCCTCGTCAGCTCTTTCTTCCCTTGAACGACGTCCATGAGGGTGGACATCGTGACGTCCTGCCCTACCTCATAGAACCTCTCCAAGAACATGCACTTAAAGCCGACAAAGGAGTGGATGCAGTTGTCTGGCAGGTTGCGATACCAGTCGAAGGCGACTCCTTCTAATGCCCCAATAAATAATCGTGTGAGGATGGCATCATCATGGGACAGATGGTAGGTGGTGACCTCGAAGTAGGTGATATACCAACTTGCGGAGGTCTTGCCATCATACGGGTTGATGTTAAACGACTTATATCTTGGTGGGAAGGGGACATCCCTCCATTCAGCAGGGTATGGTTGCCGTATTCTGAGGTCTTGAGAGTTTTCTCGAGCGTGAAACAGGGCTCGAAGCTCCTGGACCTCTCTTCTCGCTTCTCGGGCCTCATCCACAGCGGTAGGGGCTGTTACTTCAGGAGGATTGTTACCCGGATTCGGTACCGCTGAATTCAAGTCCGCATTGACCGCAGGACCCGCGCTTGTTTGGCCAGGTGTCCCTCCTTGCAGAGTTGGAAGGGTCGTTTTGATCTCATCCACAGACTTGACCAAGGCAAGCAGTATGGCCTCCAGAGTGTCGATGCGTCGGCGATCGCTGGAACCACCTTGGTTGCTGTCTGTCATGAATACTGTCCTTACATGGGGAGAGATAGATGGCACGGTGGAGGACGTGTCTTCCGGGTCATACCCCTGTAATGAGAAATCATCGGGGTATGTGGGAATATCTTCCTCTAGTTCGGACTCAGAAGGAACAGTACCCCCAGTTTTCGAGTTCGCCTCGTCTTGGGAGTTGTGGATGTCCTCGGAGACGTCGACGTTTGCTGCATCTTATGGGAGAGTTGTTTCCCCCGGCTCGTCTTCTTGGAACATCGGATTGTCGTGGAGGTTCGCAGGAGTGCTATCCCCAGTCCCAGCAATCCCCAGTGGTGTGGACGATGAATCTTCCACTGTAGCAGATTTCTTCTTAGAACGGGTGCCTTGGAAAACTAAACTTCGGTGGTGGGCATCCGCTTAGACGACAGTCTCTTAGTCACAGTGGTCAAAATTTTCGGGCTGGGAACATTTGTCTTCTTTTCTCTCCCATCAGCGAGGATTTTCTGAGCAGAGTTGCAGGAGACGACGGGACGTGACTCATCCTCTGAACATGGTTGTTACAGTCTTTGGAAGACGGACTACCGGTCTTCTCGTATCGTCGCATTGTTGTAACAACAGTTGACGATGACTTGAGTGCAGTGACGTCCGTGGGAGGACTCTTTGCACCCTGATGCACCTTCTCTTTCTTTGCATTTGTGGAGGATGGCCTCACGCAAGTCAGATGGGTCTGGATCGACCATGTTTGATCCCTAGATTTTTGGAGACTTTTGCGAACCTCTCTATCCGTTTGCCGCCGGGGGCTGGACTCGAGTGGTTCTGTACAACTTCCCATCTGAGGCCCGCATAACAGTATGCGGGACGCTCGGATGGTCAGAGGTCGGATCAGCGGATCGAACTTGCCAAGCTCGTACTGCCCTAGACTTCTTCGCTCTAGTACGTAAGGGCACATAGTAGGAAGAGTCTAAGTGATGCTGGAGAGAGTCAGACATGTCTTCTTGGGAGTACAAGAGATCAGGACCATAGGAGAGACGGTCGAAGATGGAGCTGCGTGGATTAGGCGTCATATGGCTGGCATAAATAATCTTCATGCGGCTGGCAGTTGTGGCCGTATGGGCTTTCTTCATGCGACTGGGAGTCTCGGCCGCATGAGTTTTCTTCATGCGGCTGGATGATCTGGCCGCATAGACCTCCTTCATGCGGCTGACAGTTTCAGCCGCATGAGCATCCTGCATGCGGTTGGCAGGCTTGGCCATATGAGTGTTCGACTTCTTCTTGGGGCGCATAGAGCCACTCTTTGTCCCTGTAAGTCCAGCATCGTAGTGCTTTCCTCTACCGAACTTGGGGACAGCAGAGTCCTCGATGGCTTGAAGTGGAGCCGTATGAGAATTGCCTTTGCCATCTTGGGCAGCAGAGAGTACTCCGTCCAAAGCTAGGGGAGGAGCAAATGATTTTGGCCTCCACTCGCTGCGAGCTTTCTTTGTACGGGTTCGCTTCTGGACCGGGCCAGCGCTTCCCTCAGAGAGCATTTCTTAAAACGCCTGTTGGTCGAAGCGGACGACCATCTTCTGTTGCGTGGAGCCAAGTTTGGCTGCATCCGATTGCGTCACCAAATTCTCAACCGTGGAAAAGTTGATCTCCAGCAGAGTCGCCATCGTGTTTGCCATTGATTGTAAAAGAACAGAACAATTATCGGAGGACTGAACTTAGACTCACAATACAAACTCGCTTGTACAAAGAAAGCTTAGGGACGAAAACCTAAGTACAGCAATCTAAGTACAATTGTTTATTTTAGATTCTGGAGGGTGACGGTAGAGGCTCGGAAAAGCGACGGCAGCTCTGCCTTACTCCTTGGACGATCGGGTGCAGCCTTGGCTCTGTAGAAGAACTGCTTGGCGTTGAAGAAATGCTCTCCTTTTGATCTCTCTCTAACTCTCTGGCTCTTTGTGTCTCTCTTTCTGTCTGTCTCTCTATGTGTATCTATCTCTCTCTGTATATCTCCCTCTATATCTTCCTCCTCGTAAGGGAATGGCACCTTGCTATTTATAAGAGTGGGGGGGCATCATTAGGGTTTGCAATGATTACCCATTCTTGGAAGTCGGTGGCTAAGGATCACTGAATCTGGGCCGTCCATCCTGTATATACGAGATTTGAGCAATAAATGTGATTGCATCAAATCTTTTATGGATAATTAATGATGATTGACATAAATCCTCCTAATTTGTCAACCTCGGATTTTTCAACACGTGTCATTAATTTGCCTAATTGCAAATGATCTGGTTTGAACCCAATATTTTATTGGGATTTGTTGAGAGATTTCGATCAATTTGATGCCACGTGTCCCACTATCATGCCACATGTCTTAACCGCAAGCCACTGCAGAAATCTGAGCCGCAGGAAGGTTGCTCCTCATTGAGCCGCATAAGGCTGGCCACGTGTCAAGGCTGTTTGAGAGTGGGCCCCTGAACATTTGAACTGCATGGTAATGATCTGAACCGCATGAGGATTGTTTTCGTGAGCCGCATAGAGCTAGTCTTCGCGAGCCGCATGGAGATAGTCTTCGTGAACCGCATGGGGGAGCCTCTGCTTGAGCCGCATAGGACAGTTTCGACCTGAGCCGCATGGAGAGTCTCCGCTCGAGCCGCATACGACTGTCCACGTGTCAAGGCCGCGTGGCATTTTCTGGATCTCGAAGGATTGTGTCAGAGATTTCCTTCGTTTCCCTAGGAGTCTGCCATTATGACAGAGTCATAATTGCATCTTTGTGTCAGGACTGTCGCCTTGTCAGAGCTGTCAGCCGTCAAGGCATTTAATACGGTACAGGACAAAGGGAAGAGCTGTTTGCAAGCCACGTGGCTTCTCTCTGGGCCGCTTGAAACTTATTGAGCCGCATAGACACTTGAGCCGCATGGATCCCTGAGCCGCATGAGTTTTCTGAGCCGCATGGGGCTCCCTGGCCGCATAGATCTTTTCTTTATTCTTTTCCATGCTTCTGCAATGGTAATTTATGGTTGGACTTAATCGAGGATAGACTCCTTATATTTCTGTTTTCAAGCTTTCGATTGCATCTTCTCAAGTTTACTTTTTCTGTAGCCTACTTTAGGATTTATCCTATGTTTCGAATAAACTGTGGATTCTCAAGTTGGATTCTGAGTTTATTTTTGTGTTTTGGTTCAATTCGTGGAGAGGTATTGTATGTTCATTTGTTGAATGATCGAACAGAGTAACTGAACCATTGGACGAGTAAGGACTCGAGTATATTGACACAGGACACAAGATATCCTGAGAATCATCTCGAGAGAGAGATTTGGTTCGGGTAAGTTCCATGTACACTGAACATTTGCAAGAGATTTTTAGAGTTCTATTTCTAAATCTAGTCTAGAATGATGATCTAGTGTAAAACTGTGGTTATTTGAGGTTGGATTCTAAGATCCAATTTAGCCAATGATATACCAGTTTTGTTGTGGACTGTTGGTATCAGATATTGATGAAACTGATACCTAAATTAGACCTGATATAGAACTGATGATCAGTTATCTACAGGCTCCATGTCAATTCTTTTAAACTCTAAAACTTTTAGGTAATCAGTTGTGAGAAACTTTAATGATACTTTTCATATTTTTTGACAAGTAGAGTAGCAACTATATCTAACTAATGTTGGGAGTATGGTTGGACTTTAATCGAGGTGATGCAGTAGTAGATTTTTATACTTAATTTTCAGGGCTGTGATAAATTTTCACATGATCTACCTAATATCGGTAGTCCACTTGGACTCAGTATCTAGACTGTGATTCAAGGTATCTTAAACTCTGAATCCTTACTGATGGGTTGCTGCTATAGGTTTTAGTAAGGGCTCAGTTCAATTGTTACTTATTTTAGGTTTTCTATGTCTTAAATTAAAAGGGGATTCTCAGGTTCGATACCAAAGAGTATATGAAATGTGGAAGTTTAATTTTATCTCGGGATGTGGTGAACTATAGGATGATTTTGATATTAAGTGAAGGCTTGGTTTGATTCTGTTTCCTGCCTGTATATTAGGAAAAGAGTGGTAGTTGAGTGGTGATAACAAGTGTTCTTTCCTTCTTCTGAAAGTGTATCTCAGAGTATGGTTGCAAGAAGGTTAATCCATTGTGGTTGTTTACTATTACTCTAACAGGTACAGGATGTAATCTGTAGACCTTATGTCTCAGGGTTACTTGAACAACATGATAGTGGTATCTTGGATAATGTGTTAAAGACAAGGTTTAAGTTCTAATTAGAATGTGGTTTACCTTGTAGTTCCTTATCCTGAAAATAGTCTTTTATTGACAACAGTGAGTTTTCGATATTTTACCAAAGCTGGACTTTGATTGATACTAGGGTCTGTCCTAAATAAATACCTCAGGTAATTCATCCCAAAAGGGGAATCTGTCACTTTGAGTATGACTTTGTACTCATAGTATAAGTATTCTTACTTATAGGTTGCAAGTAGCTATTTTAAGTGGTATTAGTGAGCAGTACTTAAATAGTATAATTTATGGTTATAAATGAACTTTTGAAGAGTCTAATTGTTAAAAAGATATTGATTAGAGAAACTAAACAAACTAGTGTAATGGTCATGATTAGAATTAACATGATAACTAGTTCAAACTTATCTAGATTTTAACCAACTTGAAAATCATTTAACAGGAGGACATCCAACTCCATTCATTACACGTACTTTCCCAAAGCAAGGCAAGTACATTCTATGGTTCATGTTCATTTACATTTTTCTTGTACTTTTCTTGTGACACGTCATGACACGATATCTTGTACTTTCATGTTCTTGTACTTAGTTGTGGTCGGGGAGGGGAAATACACTAGCTATGTGACCAGACCCATGTTCTGATATTTATGTAGATAGCTTAGGCCTCGCATCGTGCACGCGGGTCCTAAGCCGTACCGATATTCATGTACTCCTATACTTATTCCTGTACTTACCCCAGCCGGTCACATAGGCTAGTTGTATTTCAAACATTGTGCACATGTCATATCTTGTACTTCAGGTTCATGGTTTACATTCTTGTACTTTATTTCCTGTACTTTACATTCATGTACTTTCTTGTTCTTTCATGTGCTTTACATGTTCTCTTATACTTTTCATATCATGATGTTCTTGTTCATTACCTAGAAGTGTACTTTGCTCTCCTCTTGATTGGATATGTTACAGGTGAGATGGAGGCGATGTGTGAAACGTACTAAGGCCATAAGCCTGCTGACGTGCTAGAGCCAGCTGGAGCTGCACTAGACCTAGAGGCCGAGGAGGCCTAGTTATCTTCCCTTTTCTAGCAGTTTACTTTTATTGTATTAGGGACTTCAGACTTTACCTTGTTTTCTGGATGAATGTAATAACCATAGAATTGTACTTTGGATTCTGGTATCGTTTATAGAGATGTTGTGATTTGTATATCTTCATATTGTCTTGTAGTTTCCTTAGATTGGTACAGCTTACTTCGTCGTGTCTAACGACGAAGACTGGGCATGTCCGACTCGTGTCCGATTATTCGGGAGCGGATCGTGACAGGACAGGCGTTTCCTAGATATATCTTTTACACCGGGAACATTTTTTATGTTTGTTTCAGCATCCGAGAACATTTGCGGAGGTTCCACTCTTGCAGCTTCTTCTCACTTGTCGATTTCATCTACTAGACATCGTCAAAACACCTTCCAACCACCAGGCAAGTATACCTTGCTAATTTACTGTCATATTATTTATTTTCAACATTTATTTACTTCGTTTCATATTTGTTAGTTTTATTTGTTTTAAACTGCGCATCCAAGCCACACTTGGGTGCAAGCGACTCTAATAGTCATTTTCCATTGCTTTATTTTATTTGATGCATGTTGACTTAGTTTTAGCGGACTACCTCCTTATTGGGGGATATCCTTATATCTCCCTTGGCCATGGCACACACACTATACACGGTTTGAGATAGTTTGCTAGGGGCACGGCTTGCATGTTGACTTGGCCATCTCTATGTAAGAAGTCGTGTGACGGATAGATCGTAACTGCTATGATTAGGGTATAGAGACCCAAGCAGTTACAAAACTGGACAGGTTATGGACATGACTTGGTCAGTGTAGGAAATCTTGGGGGAGGATAGTCACTAGTGCGTTTGGGAAGCCAAACAGGTAAACCATAGTTTTCGAAAGGAACTATGGCGTGATATATTTGCAGATACCCTATGACGTTTTGGTCGTTACGTCCGGATACGGATGACTGGATGCCAGTTACGTACACTTAGCCTAAAGCCCACCCATGCGCATGAAAGTTGTCCTCTAAATTGCACAATAGACGGTTAGAATCCCCTTTGCATATTTGTGTCTAGGAGAGTCTTTTGCATATTATTATTCTGACAGTTCATATTAGCATGTTCTTCCTGTATCTTGTTACGTCCCTCTGAGGACCTGATGATCTCTCCAGGTATCGACGACGAGCAATATCCCGAGGAGTACAGTTCCGGACTAGACTCTCCATTTGTAGCTGAGGAGGTCTCGCCTACGGAGCCTATCTAATTTTTCTCTTAGTTGATGGACTTATGTATTTGAGACTCTTTTTCGTATTTATTTCAGTTTATTTCTTTTCGTTGCTCGGTAGTGGATTTGTTTCCGCTCGACAGATATTTCTCTTTATTATTCAGTTGAGACATTTGATTTGTTATTTCTCTTATTTGTCACTGTGGATGAGATATAGATGTTGCCTGTGACCTTGATATATTGTTACGAGCTGGGGCTCTTTTATTACAGCTTATGTATGTATGCATAGATTCCATATATTGGAGTAGTCTGCATATACATACAGCTGGCATGTACGTATTCCTAGTCCTACGTATATTGGGACTGGGGCGTTACAGATCGACATTTTCGAGGCTATCCTATACACCACTTAGGGATGAAATCATTCGACAAATCCACGAAACAAGTTTCGAATCACAACCGATTATTTCGAATCTCCGTTCGAACCATTCCTCAAAATCCAAGCACGATTTACCTATATCGTATTGATGATAGTATCGTTCGATGGCATCCCTATCGATAGTCATCCTATATTCTATGAATCAAGTCAAACTCGTTCACATTTCGATATGATTCGAATTCCGCACATGACTTTTCTAAGGTCGACGCAACTCTTGGTGTATATGCCCACCCCGACTTAGCCAACCGTGAACACGTACTTTACGTGAACCATCTTTTATTTTTTATCAAAAACTATTCTCATGCAATTTGTAAATTACATAGACTTATTGTATGGACATCCCTGTAGGAGTCTAAAATTCAATGGGCACTCCTCTCGACAAAGCTCCAGCATCAAGTGGCGCCAGATCATTAAGTTGTGCCAGTCTCAGGTTGCGCTTATGCCATCTTAGGTTGCACCTAAGCTAGGGTGCGCGAGCTCCACGTGGCAAGTATCCTCGAGAAGCTGTAACGGCTGCCATCATTACTGACAGCTCTGACAGCTCGTCAGTCGAAGAAAATCTATTCGAATCCTGCGCAACGCGGCGCTCGAGGAGATTTCGTCAGCATGCAATTAATGTTGACAGCTAGCTTACGCAAGTTATCAAGAAGTGAGAGAATCAATTGTCATAACATAAAAGACCCAGTCAAAGGCGCCAAACGTCAAGTTGCACGCGCGCGCCACCTAGAGTGTTTACGCCACCTGATCAACTTTTATTCAGAAGCAGGATGATCTGGCGTGCATGCCACTAATCTCGAAGAATGTGTCCACTACACTGTCCACGACCACGTACATCTCACTCAAACGATGTCACGCGTCCCCAGCAGTTCAAGTAACCGTTCGCGTAACTGGATAGAAGGCGCAACCTGAAGTGCGCGCAACTCAGAAAATAGTTATTTCAAAACTCTATAAATAGAGTTTCAAATCAGTTCTAAAGGATCACTAATGATCGTAATCTAATGACAAAGTGCTGCTGCATTCTCCAGAGGCTTGTGTCTTCGATATCACATCATCCAAGGGATAAAGTGATCGTCTTCTGATCAGATTACTATAGTTGTACTTCCCCAGAATCAATTATACTCTTGTACTTTCTTTCTATCTTAGTTTGTAGAAATCAAACTTTTATTTTTGCAAATAAAATAGCGACACTGCTGGGGACGACTTTCTCCTCTGATGAGAAAGTGATAACTCAATGTGATACCGCGTCGATCGGCAAGACGCAGAAGACTCTGGTCGTTCAAGTCGACCAAACCGCTTACAAAGCAATGATCAGTGCTGGGGTACAAGGCGCACCGCCGTTGCTGCTAAGAGCAAAGCATGCACTGTGTGGACTCCCAAGTCTTCTCTGCCAACCAAGGCTCCTGCGCAACTTGAGCAGACTGTCTCTCTGCCAACCAAGGCTCCTGCGCAACTTGCGCAGACTGTCTCTCTGCCAACCAAGGCTCCTGCACAACTTGCGCAGACTGCTTCTCTGCCAACCAAGGCTCATGCGTAACCTGTGCAGACTGCTTCTCTGCCAACCAGAACTCCTGTGCAACCAGCGTAGATTGCTTCTCTGCCAACCAGAACTCTTGCGCCTACTACTTCTTCGGCTCTGAACAAAAAGAAACACCTTTTGGCTACTCTCCTATTTTCCCCAGTTTTGAACTCTGGAAAGAACCTATCTAGCGAGAGTACTAGACAGAACAAAGGGAAGCGCCCTTTGGCCTTTCATCAACCCGCGCAACCTGTGCCTGTGGCCTGTCAGCCACAAAACAAAGGGAAATGCTCTTTAGCTAATCCTTCTCCAAATTTAAACTTGGCAAAGAATACACCTATTACAGCCTCATCGCAGAATAAAAAAAAGCATCATTTGACCTTTTCTAATTCTTCTCCAGTCCTTGATTCGGTAGAAAATATCTCTGGTGGCGCCTATGTGCCAGTCAGTGTAAAAGTCCTTTTGGGCGGGAATTTACTCCTCTAAACAGAGACAATCAAATCTCTGCTAAGAAAGTGAGTTCTATTCAAACTAAACTTTTTGTTGCCCAGTTGTACCAGGGAAAGCACATAAGAACAGGTTGTGCAACACAAAAAGGGATTCTGCCAAATCCCAAGAATTCAACTCCGGATCTTCCAACTCTACGCATCTCAAGATCCAAGCAGGGTAAGCTGCTGGTATCTCAAACAAATACATAAGTAGCAAACCTATCTGACCTGCGCACCTATCTCAACAGACGCCAGTCAACACCTACTTCAGCAAAATACAAACAGACTGCGCCAGTGGCTAATTTACGCCAGAAGCAGACTTCTGAAGTCAAGAACCCCTTTACCTATGCTAAACAACTTAGCACTTCCTTGTCCATTCAAGGAATAGGACATCTCAAAAATTAGAATCATGTTCCTAACATCATTAAAGAATATGTTCCTTCGACTTCTTCTCATCATGATGTTGTGACTGATCTCCGTAAAATTCTTAAACAGAAGCAGAAGATCACAAATCCGTCTTATCCATCAGTAATACAGCCCCAAGAACATCACTGTAACCATCACCATGAGGTAGTTATCAAATGTTGTTGTCAATCAGCTAAACGGTATGTCTTCGACCGTCTAAATTACTCTCAGATTCCTTAACCGATGATAGTGGATGAAGATGAATTATTGTATGTCTCTGTCAACATGACGTCTCAAAGCACTAGGGGTTGAAAGCGCCCGAGACGCAATGCATCCCGCAACCCCAGTCAACAATACTTAGATCGGATTCATGAATCCGGCGAAGGAGTATACCAATATACTAGATCAAGAAGGCGAGATGCAATCGGTCAAATTTGGAATCTTTCTTCTGACCAAGACATGATCGGTCAAAGGAATCTTTCTTCCGACCGAGACACAATCGGTCAAAGGAATCTTCCTTCCGACCAATAAATAATCGGTCAAAAGAATCTTCCTTCCGACCAAGAATCAATCAGTCAAAGGAATCTTCTTGATTCCAACCAAGATTCCTTCAGTCAAAAAGACATCCCTATCACTTATTCTGAGGGCAGTTCCTCATATCTGATAGTGAAAGTTCTGAAAGGACCATCTTTTCTACTAGCTCGTCTTCGATAGCTAGAGAAGTGATTGCTTATGTCGTCACAGAAAATCAAGATGCTTCTAGTTCTAATAGTCAAGAGCAGAGAATTGCTGCTTTGGAGGCTAGTTTGAAGAGCATGGTTGAGATAATGACAGGCATGCATGCTGTAATTATGACACGACATACGGTTCCACCGGTTGAAATCTAATTCCGACCCAAGAACCTGTAACGACATCAGCTCCCGTCAACATTGGTCTGGGAGTACAGTCTCCTCACAGCGCTTCTATACCGGTGTAGGCCATTCCAAGTCAATCAGGTGCTGGGGGTGGTACTTATCATGCGGTACCCTCTCCCAACGTATTAAATCAATCCACTACTCCACAATCATTAGGAGATACCAATGAGGCCATAAAACTTTCACGTACTCAATTTGAAGCCTTCAAGCAGAAAACGGCTTGCAGAAGCTTGGGATCAGGCAGCCTTAGCCTATAGAGTGGAAGGAAGTCCAATTTCCTCCCAAATACAAACCCCCTACTATTATGTTGTTTGATGGCAGTACATCTCCAAGTCAATACCTCAATCACTTTGAGGTAATGACTGATCAACTACAGCAAAATGACGCCCTACTCACTAGGGTGTTCGTAGGATGTTTAGCAGGTACAGCTTACGGCTGGTACCGTAGTTTGTGAGATGGTTGTATAACCTATTTCTCTGGATTCAAACAAATGTTCCTGGAATGATTTTATGAGGGAACAATTGACATGACTATTTCTACTCTCATTAAATTAAGCAGCGACACAATGAAACAACTGAACGGTTCGTTGAACGATTCCGTCGTGAGACACTCAAAATGCCACTCGGAACTCCAGATGCTTTGACTATAGACACTTACAAGTTAAACTTGCTACCTATAATCAACATGTGGACTGGATCGACACAGTTTCAGGATTGGCCTTCATTTATAGTGAATGCTAAAGCAACAGAAGAAAGTGCTGATAAGTTCAAATAATTAAGTATTCAGATGCCTAATCTTGACAAAGATGAACATGCTACACCAAATAACACTGGCCGTCAGAACAACTGCAAGGGAAAAGAGACTTTGGCTATCAATGTCAAAGGTAAAGAAACTCTAGCCGTTAACATAGGTCAATCAACACCTACTCCAACGATACCACCACAGAAAGCACCTCGTACGAAAGAAGAATACTCCTTTGATGAAGATGATGTCATGAGTATCTTTGTTTGTCTGATCAAGAGCAATAAACTTCAACTGCCAGAGAAAAAATGGCCAGATGAAGTAGGTAAAACTGACCACCCCAAATATTGTATTTACCACAGATTTATCGGACATCCGGCTCGAGCATGCTATGTGCTTAAAGGCAAGATCGATCCAGGAGATGGTTAATTCGGGTGCAATCACTCTCCAACAAGATGAAAAGACTGTAATGGCTAACATCGTCTCTCTACAGTTTGGTGATTTTCCTGCTCAACTTGTGTAGGACGGCATCATTCCCATCCCGAGAACTACTTTGGAGATTGTTAATCTCCCACCTGCACGAACTGATGGTCTTGTTTCTCTGTCTACTGATAAAGGGGAGATTATGTGGATTCATCCTAATTTAATGGCTGACTTTGAAGCACCTCCTTCAAGGTCCAAGAAAACAACCAAATATAAGTCATGTCACATGACTTCGTTAGGTGAACATTGTCCTCCACCTTTAGCTGCCACTTTTACCTCAGCGGCAGATTCTTCTTCTTCTTCTAAGACAACGCTGCCAAAGCTAGAAACCAATTATCAACCAGCCTTCCATATATACAGTCAACAATCTCGCGAACTCTTGAAGAAGATAGGATATGATCTACAAAAGGCTCCTGGCCTGAACCATTGAAAAGGATCCCCTGTACCTCTTTCTCTATGCCTTTCACACAACCAATCTCGTGTTGGTTTGGGTTACTAGACAAACTCTTCATCTTGCCAAAAGAAACCTTCTAAAAGTAAGATCCAGGCAAAGAGTTGTAATATGGTGTCCTTCGAACCTGAATTCAAAGAAGAGGCCTTAACTGGTACCAGGTCCGAGAGACTTTACTTGAGAGACTATTAAGAAGGTCAAGAGAACCCTGCTCTAGATCTGGAAGCTCCTCCAGCATCATCTTCTTCTGCTGCTAATGTTCCATCGGTTTCATCACCTCTAGTGGAACCAACTCCTCCCAAACCAACAACAGCCGACAAAGGAAAGCAGCCTGTCCGCTTTGATAAAGTACTAAAGAAGACTCCAGCTCTAGGACTCCAGAAGCCGTATAACTTTGATATACTGGCTCAGCTGGCTAATACCCCGACAAGTTTATCAATTTTTGAACTACTCCGTCTCTCGAAGGAAACTTGAAAAACGTTGAGTGAAGCTTTGACAAGCTGATACTTGTCTAACACTCCTCAAGATGCCAGAGGAGAAGCCTGTAACCTGCTTTCATTATTATAGTATGATGGAGCTGATGCCCAATATCATATTTACACAAGATGATATATTGTTAGAAGATAATCGTCATGACCGACCCCTCTACTTCACGGGATATGTCGATACCATAAAAGTTGATCGCATCTTGATCGACCCTGGGTCTGCACTCAGCATCATGCCAAAGACTTTACTAGATGCATTAAAGATTCATGTACATAATCTTTCAAGAACCATCACGATAATTTTGGGATTTAATTCTGGAAGAAGTGTTTGCCATAAAAATCAACAACAGGTACTACAGAACACTAGAATTGATTGCAAACTCGCTTGTACAAAGAAAGGGCCTAGAAAGAAAGCCTATGAAACAATCTAAGTACAATTGTTTAGTTTTAATTCTGGGGGGTGGCGATGGAGGCTCGGAAAAGTGCTATCAACTCTGTCTTACTCCGTGGACTATCTGATGTAGTCTCTAGCTCGGGAAGATATTGCTTTTTTTTCTTAAAGGTTGTCAGCCATTGCAGGGGTATGGCACCCTGCTATTTATAATAGGATGAATTTTGAGCCACATGGACGGCTTGCGGCCACGTAGCTGATTGGCACGCAAAGACCCGCTCTTGGGCTGCCATCTGTCGATTTGTTGGGATTTTGTTGCAGCAAATCTGGGTAGTTAAGGAATTGGTCAGATTGCCACGTGTCCTGCTGTATATGGTGTTCTCAGTCTTTGATCATGTGGGGCTGTATGAGACTCAAGCATGCGGCCTGAATCACAATTACTCTCGGCTGCTGGAAATTTCGGGGCCGTATAATCTGGGCCGCATAAGTGTCATGCGGCCTAGATGACACTCTCCTGGCCGCATGGAGGCGTACGAACCCTGCTTTTAGGCTACGTCCCACATCTTATCTTTCTTGTCAAAGTGTCAGAACTGTCATGTTTTGCCAGGACTTGCCAGCTTTATCAGTCGAATTGCTCCTCCTTGGTCGTATATCTTCCTTCTACAGCTGTTCTTCGATGGGCCGCATATGTCTTTGAACAGTCATACGACTTTCTTTCATGCGGACCTGTTTGGTCCAATGTACCTATGCGGCAATTTGTAATCCTCATGAACTCCATATTTTTTATATTTCTACAAGACCCCCTTCAAAGTTTTCAAATTACAAATTTAGAATACTTTAAATAAGAAGCATGAAAAATATGCCAAGTCGTAGGGAGTCTTCAAGTTGCAGGAAGTGGTTTTCGAACTTGAGTCGCAGAGAAGTACTGAGCCGCAGAACAAATCTTGAGTCGCAGGGACGCTTTGAGCCGCAGAGAGTCTGCCAGCTGTCACTGCTGTATTTAATTTTCCTGACTCGGTTATGGATCTATTTTCGAGATGAAGCCGACGGTTACTGGGGATAAAGTTCCCAAACGTTGACTCTATCTTTAATGATCTCAAAAACCGAAGAGACGCTCGACGGTTACTAGGGATAAAGTCCCCAAACGTCGTCTCTATCTTTAATGATCTCGAGAATCGAAGAGTCTCGCTTCAGCAACTCTATAAATAGGAGTCATTCAGAGAGAGTCTTTTCTCTTTCACCTTCTCCTCCTTTATACTTTCTGTTATGGCTCCAAAAGCTTCTAAGTCGATTGGTGCGGCGACCAAAGGGGAGAGACTTGCTTCCCCATCGAGAGCGGTAGACACTTCTTCCATTCATTCTGATGTGCAACCTTCTCCTAAGGGTAAGGATGGTGAGCAGATGACGACTAAAATTTCGTGCGCGGGGCTGTCATATACTGCCTCTTCTATAAACTTGGTCGATGTATGCCCTATCTCATCAGGACCACATGTGTCTGCACAGAATGAGTCGCATAACCGCTGCTTATCCGAACTTGCACTGGCTGAGTGCCTCAAGATAAATCTATATGAACATTTGATAACTGAGCCGCATAGGTGCCGCATGTGCACTTTATGATTGGGTCGCACGAATACTGTAAGATTGGGTCGTATGATCGCCCTGTGACTGATTGGGCCGCATGAGTTTTTTATGGCTGAGCCGCATGATAATGATTGAACCATATAAATGCTGCATGAATGCTTTATGAAGTCGGCCTCATAACTGTGGACTGTATGAGTTCTGTTTTGGCTGGGCCGTCTAACTGGCTAGGCCACATAACAGAGTTCTTTGTTTTCTCGGTACTGAATCCCCCTTCTTCTCATATATTTTTTGTAGGGGTCTGTCTAGCAAGCTTCTTCAGGACTGGTGTCGGTGATGGAGTGAAAGTATAGTATTCTAGCGCCTACATCAGAGAGCTCAAACTCCTCATGCTTCGGAAGAGTTTTTCCTACGCCTTTTTGGCATACACATCAAACAACTCAGGACACTTCATGCTTCGAAAGAGTTTTTCCCAGATGGTAGGAAGAGCCTTTATACCTCGGAGAGTTGGACGGTGGTCAGGCGTCGTTATGAACGTCGCACCTTCACGGCTCTCCAGGTAGGCAAAACCACCATCCGGGACCATATTTTAAAGGTATGGTCCCTTGGGGGAGCGGGGCTAAGGCATCCGTAATATGGAGGGGAGGATAGCATGCTATATTTACCCTCCTCCCGACAGCTCCTTAGAGATTCAACAGCTTTGTTTGCTGCTCAGTAGTAAAACATGACTCCCTTCGAGGGCTACGAAACTGCTTGAAGACGAAGCGTTGTCAAACCCAACTATGTATTGCCAGATTTTTCCTTTCTTTGCTATCGATGTAGTCCTATGTTTGTAACTGATCTTAAATGACCAGAGTATGCTCACTCTATTCTATTTGTGGTATTTTGTGGTGCTTGTACTAGAGGGCCTAATACAGCATTTATAAAGGACATCCTACTGGAGATTTTTGTGGACCTATTGCCCTTTTGTGCATCTGGAAATACGAGCAAATAGATTTGAATGATATTTTGTGGACCTACTACTCTTTGGTACACCGATGGTGTGAGTAATAGGTTAGGATAAATTTTTGTGGGCTTATCATCATTTTTGTGTACTAGCGATGCGAGTACTGATAATAAGTGGAGAGGAAACCAACGTATTTACTCAGAGGTAATGAGGACGTGGTAAATACGGGTTAAAACAAAGCCTTCCTACTCAGAGGTAATGAGGACATGTTTGTTGGCCCATTGGTCATGGTCAAACGTGATTTTAATAATTGATCAAACTCTGTCTCGATATAAATGCAAGTTAATTCAGATGTTTACCTACGACGTTTTAGACACTGCTCAATGACGAATATCTACTCTGTTCAAGACCGAAGCTGTTTGCCACTCAGAATGTTTTTCTTTCAAAGTAATGTAATTTTTTATTTTATTGAGTCTAGGAATACATTGTACACCAAGTCGTCCTGGCAAATAGGCTATCCTAAAATCGTTTTTGAAAACTGACCTATCTTTTTAAAATGACCTATGTTTTTGAAAAACATCTTTTTACAAAAAGCTTCTAGGACTTTTCAAAAAGCCAAAATTATTTTTCTCAAAATCAACTGACCAAACCCTGACAGAACTCGGCCAGAGTTCGGCCAGAGTTCGGCCAAGTTGAACGTTATGTGAACGTTTGATTTTGAACTTGGTCTCCCTTCAGTTGCGGTTTATTACAAAGAATTCTGTCCGAATTCCGTCCGAATTCTGTCAGAGTTCTGCCTTTGGAAAAACTATAAATAGAGAAGGATTTCGATCATTTCAGATCACCAATTCACTTTCAATCTCTTCTCTTCTAAAGCTTACATTTCTTCCAAAAAGTTCTAAAAAGCTTCCATTTTCAAATCCCAAGCCAGTTACAATCCTCTAGTCGATTTCCCAGTACGGTGCGGTCTAGAGGTTTCAGAGCGATTGTAATCAGAGGCTGATTGAAGATACAACTCTTCACAATTGAAGTTGGTCGAGTTCTTCGTATCAAAGCTCGCATCTGTAGAAGTTGCAAGGACTTCGTATGAAAACTTGCGGGATTTTCCAATTGTGGATTCAACTGGAAGCTAGAGTTCTTCCGACTGGACTAGTCCTCACAAGAGGGAAACCAGTATAAATCTCGGTGTTTGCGTTTGCCTTCTGATCACCTTTTTATTACTGTTATTTATTTTGTGATTATTATTATATCTGTGATCTAACTGCTAACGAGTTTTTTAATTAGCAATATTCCGCTGCCTACTCTATTCACCCCCCCCCTCTAGAGTATTCTGCTTTACGATTTCGTTCCTACAATTGGTATCAGAGCGGGTTATACAGGTAAAACAAGATAAAATTGCAGTTATATTCTATTGTTATATAGATCACAGCATTACACATGCAACTGTGAAATTCACAAGTGAAGGCCAAGCCACAAACAGACCTCCACTGTTTGACGGCACAAATTACACTTATTGGAAAACACGTATGAGTTTCTTTCTGAAATATTTTGATTTTGACTTATGGTCTGTAGTTATTGATGGCTATAAAAAGCCCCCTCGTTTTAATGTTGATGGAGTTTTAGTTAAAAAACCCCATGACAAATATATATAGGATGAAAAGAAAAAAACAGTCTTGACGCACGTGCTATTAATGCTCTATTTTATGCTTTAGACAGAACTGAATTCAACAGGGTGTCTACCTGCACAACATCAAACGAAGTGTGGAAACTTATCGAAGTAACCCACGAAGGAACAACACAAGTCAAGGAGTCAAAGATCAGCAGACTTACTCAGGAGTACGAGGCGTTCAAAATGAAGACAAGTGAATCAGTCACCTAGATGTTTACAAGATTCTTGGATATTGTAAATCCTTTGTCTTTACTAGGCAAGGATTACAGTAACCATGAGAAGATTCGCAAACTTCTACGAGATCTTACAAAGAACTGGATTCCAAAGGCTACAACAATCATTGAAGGGAACGACCTCTCAATAATGTCTCTGGAAACACTCATGGGTAAGCTACTCACTCACGAGTTAGAACTTCAAGACTTTGAAGATGCTACACCAAAGGAGAAGTCATAGAAGTCTATCGCTCTCAAGGCTCAACATAGAAGAACTGTCGAAGACGACTCTGATGATAGCGACTCCGACTCTGAAGATCAAGCTCTTCTGGTAAGAAAATTCAAGAAGTTCATGAGATTTAACAGGAGAACAAAAGACAGCAACAACAACGAAGAAGATCCTATTTGCTACGGATGCAAGAAGAAAGGACACATAAAGAAAGATTGTCCAACAACATCATCATCAAAGAAAAGCAGCAAATATGACAAAGGCTACCTGAAGAAATCTACATCAAGGAAGTACGCCAACACAAGCATGTGGCATGAAAGTGAAGCCAGCGACTCAGAAGACGAATAATCAGATGACGCTGCAAATGTATGCTTGATGGCTTGCGATCAGGTAATCACTAGTCATCTATTTGATCCTTATGATGATTTCACCATCGAGCAACTAGGAGAGGCTTTCAGTGTCCTGCTAAATGATTACAGGAAACTGCATAGTAAATATGAAACCTCTAAGAAGGTACTCAAAGAGTACAAAGGTGAACTAGGAAGACTTACCGACCAGCTAGATCATGTTAGAAATAATGACTCTTCAAATGAGTTTGTGAGCTTTCTTCTATTAAGTTGTTGTTACACGAGACTGTTAAGATATCCGAAGAAAAAGACCAAACTATCATCCAGTTAAAGGAAGACCTATCTAAGGAGAGAAAGAGTCTCCAGTATGCACAGATCAGATTAGAATCACTCACATCTGACTATACTAGATTATATGACACTTCCAAAAAGTTAGAAATTAGTTTAGGAAAACGGCCTAAAGTTGCTGCTTCCTATTCTAACACGTGTCAATTACCGAATCATCAGAACACGCCCAATACTGTCAGACCAAACCATACGAAAACTATGCCCAAGAAGACTAATAGGCATGCATTCTTCTATACTAGAAAAACAAAACCTACCAATCATGCATCTCATACTACTTTCAACACTCAACATGCTAAATGTCATTATTGTGGCCTCATTGGTCATATATCTTCTGCATGTAGAATCAGAAAGTTAGTAGATTTAAATGTTTTTGCATGGATACCAAAAACTAACCAGTCATGACCCTACAAGAAATGGGTACCAAGAGTTTCATCTGCAAATTGTTTTGTAGGTGGGACGCCCTTCACATGCTAGGAGCAAATGGATCCTCGACAGCGGTTGCTCACGGCACATGACCGGTGACGCTTCACTATTCACAACACTGTCGAAGAAGAATAAAGAAGGATACGTTTCCTTCGGTAATAATTTAAGAGGGTACATAATCGGTATCGGTGACATTGATAAGGCTCCCTATCTAGTGATTAAAGATGTTTGTCTAGTTACCGAGTTAAATCATAATCTGCTCAGCATAGGCCATTTAGCTGATCACAGTTATGGTATTAACTTCGTTACTATAGTTGATAGTTCAACTGGTAGTACTATATTTGAAGGTATTAGGGAAGACAATATATATGTTTTCTATTTGTTGGAAGATGCTAACAAAGCAGGTAGATGTTTGATGGCCAAAAGCATCAAGCGTCAACTATGGCATATGATACTCGACCTTGCAAACATGGATACAATTTCAAGACTATCTACAAAGAAATTGGTACGCGGCTTACCGCATTTCTTTCAAGAAGGATACGGTATGTAGTGAATGTAAAAAGAACAAAGCTACCAAATCCGCATTTAAATCCAAGAACGCTGTAAGTACCACTAGACCTTTACAACTGTTACATATGGACTTATTTGGACCCAGTAGAATTGCTAGTCTAGGTGGTAAGTTATATGCATTTGTCATTGTAGATGATTTCTCTAGATATATATGGGTTTATTTTCTTGCTCACAAGAATGATGCATTATCAGAATTCGTCACCTTTTACAAGAAAGTACAGAATGAAAAAGGGTACATGATTACTCGCATTCGTAGTGATCATGGCGGCAAATTTGAGAATGCAGAATTCAAGCAATTTTGTGACACATACGGTTATTTGCATGAATTCTCTTGTCCTAGGACTCCTTAATAAAATGGAGTTGTGGAACGTAAGTACAGAACTCTATCTGAAATAGCTAGAGTAATGTTAAACCAGTTTAGTCTACCTAGACACTTTTGGGCTGAAGCTGTCAATATAGTATGCTATATTCTCAATAGGGTTCTAATTCGACCTATATCGAAGAAGACTCCCTATGAACTATGGTTTGATAGAACACCAAATGTTTCATATTTCAAGATTTTTGGTTGTAAATGTTTTATTCTTAATACTAAAGACAATTTGAGTAAATTTGATGAAAAGGCCGATGAAGGTATATTTTTAGGTTATGCAACAAAGAGCAAAGGATATAGAGTCTTCAACAAAAGAACCATGATCATTGAAGAATCAATCAATGTCAAGTTTGATGAGCTAAATCAACACTTAGAAGATGATGACAATGAAGACATAATCACACCAAGTACAGCTACTGCAAAACCTTCACACAGAGATGCAGAACCATCACATCAAGCATCAGATGAACCTTCAAGCAAAGAAGCCAGAACTAGAAACCCTGAGACTACACCAAAAGAGATGAGATTCTTGGCTGATCATCCAAAGGACTTGGTAATTGATGGAATTACCAAGGGTGTAAGTACTCGTTCCTCTAATAAAGATATAGCTTCTTGTGTTGCTTTTGTTTCGCAGTTTGAACCCAAAAATATTGATGAAGCATGTAGTGATAATTTTTGTTTAGATGCCATGCAAGAGGAATTAAACCAATTTGAACGGAATCAAGTTTGGAAACTTGTTCCCAAGCCCATTGATCATCCGATCATTGGCACCCGATGGGTATTCCGAAACAAACTGAACGAGAAGGTTTAGTGACTCGTAATAAGGTTCGACTCGTAGCTCAAGGATACAATCAAGAAGAAGGTATCGACTAGGATGAGACTTATGCCCCAGTTACGAGATTAGAATCTATTCGCATGTTATGTGCATTTGCATGTTTTCATAATTTTAAGTTATTTCAAATGGATGTCAAAAGCGCATTTTTAAATGGTTTTATAAAAGAAGAAGTTTATGTAGCTCAACCTCCCGGTTTTACTGATTTCAAATTTCTTGAATATGTTTTCAAGTTGAAGAAAGCCTTATCCGGTTTGAAACAAGCCCCTCGTGCTTGGTACGATCGTCTAAGCTCTTTTTTACTTGATAACGGTTTTTCAAAGGGAAAGGTTAACACTACATTGTTTATAAAATCTTTGAATAACAACATTCTTTTGATTCAAGTCTATGTAGATGATATTATTTTTGGATCTATTGATGAATCTCTTTGTCAAGAATTTTTAAGGTGTATGCAGAATGAGTTTGAGATGAGCATGATGGAAGAGCTGAAATTCTTTCTCGGACTATAAATCAAACAAACCAACAATGGGACGTTCATAAATCAAGCAAAATACACAAAGGATCTATTAAAGAAGTTCGACCTGGAAGCAGTCAAGCCACTTAGCACTCCAATAGCGACTTCAACCAAGCTTGATATTGATGAACAAGGCAAACCTGTCGACATACGTAAGTATCGAGGTTTGATCGGTAGCTTACTGTATGTAACTGCTAGTCGACCAGACATTATGTTTAGTGTTTGCTTATGTACACGTTTTCAAGCTAATCCTAAGGAATCACATCTGTGCGCAGCTAAGCGTATCTTCCGATACCTTAAAGGCACTTCTTCTTTCGGCTATCCCAAAACTACGTCATTTGACCTAACCGGTTATTCTGATGCTAATTTTGCCGGATGCAAAGTAGATAGAAAAAGCACCAGCGGCACATATCTGTCACGCCCCAGAACCAGAATACTGGAGAGCGGGGGCATACATAGCCAGCTACGTATATGAAATAGAATCCATCTCGCTATACGGTCACGGCTGTCTAGATACATGAGGGTTTATCTACAAGCCAACAGTCTCTTAGGGTCATGAACAAGCCTAGTGTCTCAATCACAAGCAAGTAAGTAAAAGTCACAAGATATATGATCATTAAATATACAATAATAAGGCGTCCCAAATATTACATATTCAGCTGATCATGAAGCTAGTCGTACAAAATGTCAGGACTAGCAAGAGTTTAGTCATACATGATCAACCCTAGGATCTGTTAATCATGTTACAGTCCGTAGGCAGACAGTAAGTAAAAGTGCAATCGAGCTAAACAGGTGCTCATCGGCTAAACGCCTCAAAAGAATATTATTACGATAAAGTGGGAGATCAAAAATAAACCCACTCGTTGCTAGGGTTCCGTCTAGTGGCCACCATCTGGCTGGAAGGTCGGTAGATCCTCGGGAGATGCTCCGAAATCTGGCCACACAAAACCAGCTGGGTCAGACCCCAGAAAGAGCAAGTGCCACAAAGGAGGCCACGAAATAAGAACAAAAGCCAGCACATCAGATCATAAGAAAATAATTACATCATAAAGACAATTAATAAGAAGAAACCTGGCAGGTGATATACGATGAGATAACCATGGGACTCTTCAGATAACCAGGTTAAAACCCGTGAACCAAACAAGGACCGGGGTTGTAACCCTTCGTCTGAACAGAACTTGGAGTTCTCACCATTTATCGGTAAAATAAATACAAGCATTCTGGTCATGCAGCAATCTGGAACAGGATCAGGACAAGACTAGACTGGTTAGATTCTATCCAATCATTTCACGGCCAAGCAAGAATTACGGCTTGATACTTTAACTAACTAGGGTTGTCACAAGCCTAATTACTAACAAGATGCAGCGAGATTATTCCACAGCCACAAGCCCTGCAGACCATCCAGGTTACCCGGGTTAAAAGATTAGAGTTGAATTCAGGTGGGTACATCGTCCAGGAAACGAATGTACCCTTAGGTAGCTTGAAGGGTGTAACACATGACAGTGTGCTGGAAATGTGCCCTACTCGACGGCAGGCTACAGATCCCAAGGCGTACCCAGGTAACGGGATTGCCTGTAGCTGGGAAATCTCGTCATGACTAATGTATTAATCTAGTTATTAGCCTTAGTCCATTTTAGTAGGTACTCCTGACCGTGGTACTCAGGAGTCCCTGTCCTAGACATGATGCAAGACAGGACTGATTTATTTATACAAACACAATCGCCCACGGTGTCCAGATTAATTATACAGGTCATGTCATGTCAAGTAGCCGTCGCAACAGCTTATCAAGATATAACATGTCAGGTTATCAAGTCAAGTGTACTTGTCAGGAGTGCACCACAACGGGCCACTATCAGGTCATGTCAGGTTATTATGTCAGGAGTGCACCACTACGGGTCACTATCAGGTTATGCTAAATTATCAATTCCAAACATATCAAGTAAATTCATGATTATCAATATACAGGGCTATAGAAGAGCCAAGCTTAGGGAAAATAAAATCAAATCTGACACGCTGACATGAGACCAAGTCAGCCAAAGGCCATACGCTCAGTGCAAAAGTCATACGCTCAGGCCAGCCTACGCTCAGGCCAACCTACGCTCAGGTCAAGCCACGCTCAGGTCAAGCCACGCTCAGGTCAAGCGTATGCAAGTCATACGCTCCCAAAAGGCAGCGTATGGGGGTCCATACGACTCCTTGTCAGCAAGCGAGCGTATGCGAGTCATACGCTCCCAAAAGGCAGCATATGGGGTCCATACGACTCCTTGTCAAGCAAGCGAGCATATGCGAGTCATACGCTCCCAAAAGGCAGCGTATGGGGTCCATACGACTCCTTGTCAAGCAAGCGAGCGTATGCGAGTCATACACTCCTAAAAGGCAGCGTATGGGGTCCATACGACTCCTTGTCAAGCAAGCGAGCGTATGCGAGTCATACGCTCCCAAAAGGCAGCGTATGGGGGGTCGACTGCGCTGCGCTAAAGAGCGCGCACAGCTCAGTGGCACAAGCTAAAAAGCTCGTGCATTGCTCACTGTCTTCTCCAAATCAGCAAGAACTCCATGGCTTGAACCCAAGCTTCAAAAGTCCATAACTTGGTCAAAACAAGTCCAAATCCAACTTTGCAAAGTTCTATCTTGGGTGAAATTTAATTCTCCCCAACATAGGAACATCAAAACCCATAAAAATACAACTTAAATAGATCAAAACCATGTAAAACCGAAAATAGAGGAAACTTAGATCTAGAACAATGGAGACTCCAAATCACAAAATGTCAAGTTCTAATGTTGATCACCATGGCCTAATCTAGCTAATGGACAAATAAAAAGTGGTTCTCAAGTGGTGGCAAGGTGCACTTGCCTAGACCTCTCTCTCTCTCCCTCTCTTTGGTAGGTAAAGAAGTAGTGGGGAAGAAGAAGATGAGTAATGAAGAGAGAGAAAGAAGAAATGGCAATAAATATCAAAGGTGGTGGTAGGTAGGGGGTTTATCCATGGTTCATGATGAACCAAAATAATCCCAACCGAACCAAGCCAACCCGGGCCAAGAATAAACCAAGCCAAGCCATGAAGAAAACTAAACAAGGAATCATGCAATACAAGAATAAATACGTACACGTATTCTAGAAATACGTAATACAAACCACAGGCATTACAATATCATTTCCTAGGAAAAGCTCTAGTCTCTTGGTTTAGTAAGAAGCAAAATTTTGTTGCATTATCAACAACCGAGACTGAGTATATCGCCGCAGGACGTTGTTGTGTACAAATTTTGTGGATGAAGCAAACTTTAGAAGACTATGGATTGTATTTTACATACATACCCATTTTCTGTGACAACACTAGTTCTATTAATTTGACTACGAATCCAGTATGTCACTCTCGTACTAAACATATCAAGATTAGACATCACTTTCTTAGAGATCATCAACAAAATGGAGATATAGACCTTGTATACATAGATACACAGAATCAATTAGCTGACATACTCACAAAACCTCTAACGAAAGATCGTTTCAATTATTTACGTCGAGAATTAGGAATTTTAGATGTCAATAATATTAATTATTTTTGTTTTTTTAATTAATTTATTCAATACTCATTAACTATTTTCAAGACAAGCCTAAAAAGAGTCTGTCTGTCACGATGATTATGGTCGAAGCAAAGCGGTATTTAAGAGTTCCCCGGTGAACCTCCGTTAGCTGGGACAGTACTCCTACAGCTAATCTGAGACAGATGCTGAGTAAAGAATATTAATTTATAAAAATAATATTAATTATACTATTTTAAAATTTAAAATTACTAAACTATGAATTAAATATTTGAAACGAATTGATGAAAAAGATGTGGCCCCACAATTTTTTTCATATATAGCCAGGCAACCCTTGGCGAATTCGGCCCGAGTTCGATCCGAATTCGGCCAGAGTTCGGCTGGGTATATATATGTATCAGTCAGAACCCGAGGCCTCCTCTTCTTCATTCTTCCAAACCTCATCAAAACAGCAGTAGCTGTGTCCCGAAAACCCTAGTTCTTCTCCACCATCCTGTAGGACCGATTGTAGAAACGAGTTGTAAAGCGCAATACTCTAGAGGGGGGGGTGAATAGAGTAGGCAGCAGAAATTAACTACTTAAAAATGTTAGTAACAAGATCACAGATAATATATTACAGATATGTAAATGAAAAGTAGAGAGTAGAGAGCAAACGCAAATACAAGGATGTATACTGGTTTCCCTCTGTTGAGGACTAGTCCAGTCGAAAGAACTCTAGCTTCCAGTTGAATCCACTATGAAAAATCACCACAAGTTTTCATCCGAAGATCTTGCAACTTCTACAACGCGAGCTTTGATCCGAAGTACTCGACCAACTTCAATTGTGAAGTGTGTAACTTCAATCAAGCCTCCGATTACAACCACTCTGAAACTTCTAGACCGTACCGCACTGGCAAATCGACTAGAGGATTGTAACTGGCTTGGGATTTGAAAATGAAAGCTCAGAATACTTTGGAAGAAGTAGTAGGCTGATAGAGAAGAGATATGAAAGTGAATTGGTGAGTTGAAATGATCGAAATCCTTCTCTATTTATAGTTTTTCCAAGGGCAGAATTCTGACAGAATTCGGGCAGAATTCGGAAAGAACTCTATGAGAAAATCTTGTTGGGATCCGTAACTGCAGGAAGACTAAGTTCAAAAAGCAACGTTCACTAACCGAACTCTGGCCGAACTCTGGCCGAATTCTGGCCGAACTCTGGCCGAATTCTGTCCGAGTTCTGTTGGAGTTCTGTCAGGATTTTTACAAATTGGTTTTTGGGCTTTTTGAAAAGTCAGGCAGTTAGGAAGTAGTTTGGGCTTTTGTAAGTGGGCTTGTTTTCAAAACGAAAGGGTATTTTGAAAACGTTTCTTGGGTAGCCTATTTGCCAGTACGATGCAGTTTACATCGTATTCCTAAACTCAATAAATATGCAAAATACATTGATGAAAATAGGAAAACCAAGAGCCCTTTGATGACGCCTTTCTTCAAAACTTGAACAGACTTGAAGACGCCTTTTTCACTTGACGGCGGTCGTCCAAAGATAAACAGATCTGGAAATCTGAATACCTTTCGGTTCAGAGAAAGCTTCTTGTATGACGCCGTCTTTGGCCCATCATTAATTCTTCATTGCATATGTCCTGGTTTGATCATGTTTGATCATGCTTACAGCATGTCTACAAATACATGTTAGACAAACAAACCAATATGATACAAGCATAGCAATATGATATATAACATTTAGGACAATACTAATATTAGGACAATGCTAAGTCTAAGTAGCAACATAATAGTGATTACATGAATATTAGTGACGTCATTATGTTAAACTTAAAGGATTAGCCATATTCAAAAACATGATATAATCATTGGGCTAACAATCTCCCTCTTTTTGATTATGGCAAATCCTTTAAGTTTAATATATATACAATAGATGCATGTATCACTAATAAACATATAATACTAGAATATTGTGTACTAACTTAAACTTATTTCTCCCCACTTAAACTTATTTCTTCCCCTTTGACATGATCAAAAATAAGTTCCCCCGTAATTAGAGCTAAAATGAACTCAAGCATATGTAAAGGAGGAAAAAAAATAATCATGATCAAGGATTAGGAGAACAGTGTAATGACAAGTTTAGAAAATTGCATAACTAAAGTAGAAAAACTTGTCAAAAATAGTTGGTTGAACTAAAAACAAAGAACATTGAAATCAATCAATACATTGTTTACCAACTAGAAATCCAAAAAATGAAGTAAGTTTTGAAATAGACCAAAAAAAATATCAATATAGTAGGAATCAATCATTGGTCATAAATAAATCACGAGGAATAGAAATTCACAGATCTAATATATATAATAAAAAAATCAAAATATAATAAGACTTTAATAATGATCACAAAAAAAAATATGATTCATAATTTGCCCATACAAATTAGTGAATCAATTCCATAAAGAGTATAATCATCGAAAAGGAATCAAAATAAGTATACTAGAATCTATACAAAATCTATACCAAAGTTCATGCATTTGAATTCAATTACCTTAGCATGATATATATATCCATCAGATAAACATGAAGGTAATGAAGACAAAATACTTGAGAAGGAGAAATTCAGTCGACTTGAATGCTCCCCCACAAAGTATGATCAGTCTAAATATAGATAATCATGAACTTTGAGATGCAATCTCAATAAGAAATGCCAAATCAGTATTATCAATAAATTAAATTAAATCAAACTTAAGGAATAATCAAATAAGGATGATTAAACATATTTGGCAAGATAACTATTTAGAAACTCGAATGAGAGAATTAAAAAAAATATATAATAATAATAATCATATATTCTCTCATAAAATACAAATCTAAATATCATGAACAACTCAACCAGATATTTTAAGTAAAAGAATATATGTTCATGATGAACTAGGTATACCACATATTAAGGGCATAAAATAATTAAAACAATTAATTTGCTCCCCCTTAAAATATGCGTATATAGTTCAAAAATAATTTATATGCATAAAATAGATAAATAATCACAAGATCTAAGGGATATCCAAGATATGCATCTTTTCTTTCTTTTGATCAAATGCATATAAAATTCCAAAAACAAATATCATCTTTAGGCAAGAAAAGAAATCCAATAAATGCTTAAAGATGAACAAACAAAATATATCTCCAATATATATATATATAAAAGAAATATTTTAATACATAAAACGATTTTGAAAACTGTCTTTAATAATAATATTTGAGTACCGGACAGATTCAATAAATCAAAAATCAGAAATACTTTTCAAAAAAAAATGGAATTTATTACGAAAAACTGTCATAATAAATGTTCGAATGCGTCCATTTAGTCCTTAAACTGAAAGCTGGCGATTCGAATCACGGAAACAATTTCAATAAAAGAATCCATAAATCATAAATAAATCCATTTGAAAACATAACTAGATAAATGTCCAAAGAAAAATGTATTCTAGATATATGGCATATCAAGGGGATAATTGACTTGAAATAATTAACTACTCCACCTTTACATGGCTATATCCAAAAATAATAATATTGACAAAATTTTAAAATAAAATTCAGAGACATATTTTCGGAAGTAGAAAATTAATCAAAAAATATTAGGTCTTCTTATCAAAGTTCATTTCTTTCCTTTTAAAGCCTTAGCACGATGTTCACTGACAACCGTAGGGTTAAAGAAAAGAAATGCTTTGAGAGAGAGATTCAATTTACTTGACTTCTCTCCTGCAAAGAATTACTGTTGTAGACAGTAAGTAACTTGAATAAGAAGATAATAATATAAAGCTCAAAATCATTAATATTACGAATATTACACAAGCTAAAGATGAAATCACAATACCATAATATTCAATGAGTAATACGAAAAATAATCATCTTTAGACAAAAGAAGAAATATCTATTAAATGAACATTTAAAAATAAAACAATCAAAAGATATTTCAAATTAGCATGATGAATAATCGTATAAGTCAAAAGATGACATAAATTGATCTATGCTATAGAATCTCACAATCCACAAGATAGATCAACATATGCTACCTTTTGTGAAAATCTAAAATTCAAAATCCATCATATAATAATTGCAATTAGATCTCAATAAATCTTTAGTTTATAAAGCGTTGATCAATCTTGGGTTAGCTGTAGAGGTACTGTCCCAGCTAACGGAGGTTCACCGGGGAACACTTAAGTACCGCTTCGCTTCGACCATAGTCGTGGTGACAGACAGACCTTTTGTAGGCTTGTACCCAAAATAAATCTCTTCTTTAATAACCGAGGATTTAAAAAGAATTAGTGCAATATGAAATAAATTATATTATATGGACTTAAAAATGTAGCATATAGCATAAGATGTATCAATTACATTTATCCATATGTGCTACAAAATCATTGGGTAACAATAAAATATAAAATATTTGTAATATAGAATCTAGATACGTTGATGTATTCTGGAACCTAGAGGACTGTGTTCAGTACCTTGGATCCAGAACTAGACGATAGTTGCAAGTAGACCTTAATAAATCTTAAGTCTATAAAGTATTGATCACTTCGGGTTAGCTGTAGGGGCCGGTTCCCAGCTAGCGGTAGTCCGAAGACTAGTGCACCGTGTCGCTTCAGGCTATTTACACCTGTATGACAGAAGGACCCTTTCGGCTTGTTCCCAAAGTAATTTCTACTCTTAAGAACTTAGATTCAAAGGAATATATGCAGTATCATCGAACATCGTCGAAATCCATAATCCCTAAAAGTAAAAGTCCAAAGAATGGTTTATCAAGATCAAGATATTTAAAAATATCATGTATCCAAAATGTCTACCAAAAAAGCCAAGAAAATAAAAGAGGCTTTTAGGAAGAAGCTAATAAAGAGAAGTACATGAATTTGTCCAAAGTAATCAGTAGCTGATGTATGAGATAAGCACAAGTTTAAAAAATTACTTTTTAAAATAATATAATATAGAACTTGAACTTAACTCATATATCCCCATAAAGATATTTATACAATATAAGAAACATGAGCGATATATAAATGAAAATGAATTATTCATGTATCATTAACAAGCATCAAAAACATGCATAAATAAACTTTATCAGACAAAGATGTAATTGATTCATAAGAAGTTAATCAAAATAATTAAAATATGAGAATCAATAGTAAAGTATATTATGCTAGCACAAGGTTAACATAAAAAAATATGTATATACTTTTCAAGTAAATAGCAGACTTGTGCTAATCATACATACTCACAAAATACTGATCAAAGTAAATATGACATGTTAAAGACAAATCGGTAAGAAGTGACCATTAAAAAAAATTAAAGGCGAAGAGACAAAAGCATATTCACCAAAACAGAATTAAGCTCCTATGCATGCTTCAAGAACAATAAATAGCATACATAGACAAATGTGTCACACTAATAAAAAAATATAGTGTGAGCGGATCATTTAAGCTGGACAATAGTCATGGTAAGATTATATCTCACATTGATTCAAATAATAAACAATTTGAAAGGTATCAAAGAAAGCTAATAGCAAGACATCAAAAAGAACATGCTAGATATTAGAAACTATTTAGTAAGCATGTTACCGAAGTGGTTCTAGTGACCACACTTCTGTTGGTGCAATTGCATGGAAGATGACCTTTGTAGCTTTGCAATCACCAACATGTTCCATGGTTCTATTTGATATGAGAAGCTTCACCTGCAATATTAGGTGAAGACTTTGGTATCCAATACTTGGATCCACATTTGTTAGCTTTGGGAACCCATTTGCACAAGTTCATATCAACTAGTTTTCTAATCTGACAATGATTAGAAACATGTCCATTCATACCACAATAATGACAGAAAGAATTAACATTAGTACTATGTGCAACAGTATGAGAATGTGTAGTAGTGTGATATGATGTGCGTGGATACTTGTAATAGAAAGCATGGTTATGTGAACCTTTAGCTTTGCTTGCTTCCTTAGATGATCTGTCGTGTGTGACTTTGTGATGTGCTAAGTGTCTTGTGTTAGACTGAGTCGTAGGTTGTATTACCTGCTTTCCAAGTCTAATCTCTAACTTTTTAGAGTTAGCACAGATCTCATCATACTTAGCAGAAAGAGCATCAATTCTATATGAAGCAATAGAATACTTCTTCTTTTCTGATTCTAGTTCCTCCTTAAGTTTAGCATTTTCTTGAGTGCTTTTGTCAATGCAATCAAGTGCCTCATGCAATCTAAACTTCAGTGTGGAAATCTCAGCAGAATTATCAGAAGTAGAAGTATCTCTAGCATCATTCAATAAGCAAGTAAGCTTTTCAATCTCACGCTTATAGGATCGAATATCCTTTCTAGCTTGCTTATATTTATCTAATACTTTCTTGTGTTCTTCTAACAGATCACTGAAAGCATCAGATAAATCATCATAAGAAAATTCACTCTCTCCAGAAAAAGAAATATTTTGTACCTCGTTAGATAATGTCATTGAGCATAAATTTGCAGCTTGATGAGGTCTCTCTTCTTCTTCATCATCTTCTTCTTCTTCTTCTTCTTCAGAAACGCTTGCTTCGCTTTCACACCATATGCTCGATGATTTTCCTTCATTTAATTGTTCACAGTGACTCTCCTTTCTTATAGTAGTACAATCTTCTTGGATGTGGTCTATCTTCTTGTAGTTTTCACATACAAGCTCTTCTTCGTATAAGGGATGATGCTGTACTTTAAATCAAAATTTCGTCATGCAAATATTTGCATCATTATGAAGATTATCCTTCTCTCTGGAGTTGCTAGCTTTGCTTTCATACCAGCACTCATAAGTAGCTTCAAGAACTTTCCAAATTTTATGAGATGTTGTGCAAGTAGAAATAAGATTGAATACATTTGTGTCTACAGCACAATAAAACATATGCATAGCTTTTGCATCAAGGCTAGCTAACTTCTTCTCTTCATCCGTGTAACTATAATAAGGCTTATTGATTATAGAGGATGTAAGAATAGAAGTGATAGTAGGCTTTTTGTAGCCGGTGACAACAATTGACCATAAGTCAAAATCTAGAGACTTCAAGTAGAAGCTCATCCGTGTCTTCCAATAGCTATAGTTTGTTCCATCAAATAGTGGGAGTCTATTTGAGGATTGCTCTTCAGTTGTGAAGTACATACTTGCCATATGTGATATAGTGATCTATGTAATAGCAGTTATAAATAAGAATATAATAGCAGTGTTACCTCGCTTTACCTGTATAACCCGCTCTGATACCAATTGTAGGAGCAATTGGGATCAGAATATAATACCTCTCGATGCAGCGCTGCTTTGATACCAATTGTAGGACCGATTGTAGGAACGAGTTGTAAAGCGCAATACTCTAGAGGGGGGGTGAATAGAGTAGGCAGCAAAAATTAACTACTTAAAAAATGTTAGTAACAAGATCACAGATAATATATCACAGATATGTAAATGAAAAGTAGAGAGTAGAGAGCAAACGCAAACACAAGGATGTATACTGGTTTCCCTCTGTTAAGGACTAGTCCAGTCGGAAGAACTCTAGCTTCCAGTTGAATCCACTATGGAAAATCACCACAAGTTTTCATCCGAAGATCTTGCAACTTCTACAACGCGAGCTTTGATCCGAAGTACTCGACCAACTTCAATTGTGAAGTGTGTAACTTCAATCAAGCCTCTGATTACAACCACTCTGAAACTTCTAGACCGTACCGCACTGGCAAATCGACTAGAGGATTGTAACTGGCTTGGGATTTGAAAATGAAAGCTCAGAATACTTTGGAAGAAGTAGTAGGCTGATAGAGAAGAGATATGAAAGTGAATTGGTGAGTTGAAATGATCGAAATCCTTCTCTATTTATAGTTTTTCCAAAGGCAGAATTCTGACAGAATTCGGGCAGAATTCGGGCAGAACTCTATGAGAAAATCTCGTTGGGATCCGTAACTGCAGGAAGACTAAGTTCAAAAAGCAACGTTCACTAACCGAACTCTGGCCGAACTCTGGCCGAATTCTGGCCGAACTCTGGCCGAATTCTGTCCGAGTTCTGTTGGAGTTCTGTCAGGGTTTTTGCAAATTGGTTTTTGGGCTTTTTGAAAAGTCAGGCAGTTAGGAAGTAGTTTGGGCTTTTGTAAGTGGGCTTGTTTTCAAAATGAAAGGGTATTTTGAAAACGTTTCTTGGGTAGCCTATTTGCCAGTACGATGCAGTTTACATCGTATTCCTAAACTCAATAAATATGCAAAATACATTGATGAAAATAGGAAAACCAAGAGCCCTTTGATGACGCCTTTCTTCAAAACTTGAACAGACTTGAAGACGCCTTTTTCACTTGACGGCGGTCGTCCAAAGATAAACAGATCTGGAAATCTGAATACCTTTCGGTTCAGAGAAAGCTTCTTGTATGACGCCGTCTTTGGCCCATCATTAATTCTTCATTGCATATGTCCTGGTTTGATCATGTTTGATCATGCTTACAGCATGTCTACAAATACATGTTAGACAAACAAACCAATATGATACAAGCATAGCAATATGATATATAACATTTAGGACAATGCTAATATTAGGACAATGCTAAGTCTAAGTAGCAACATAATAGTGATTACATGAATATTAGTGACGTCATTATGTTAAACTTAAAGGATTAGCCATATTCAAAAACATGATATAATCATTGGGCTAACACATCCTTCTTCCAATCCACGTGGAGATTTTTGTCCAAAATTTGGATTCGTACGGAGAATCTCGTTCTCTCCAGCATACCTTATTCTCGGTAGATATAATTCCTTTTCTCCTCTATTTTCCAATTATTAGGGTTTCTAGTTTTTGGGATAGAATGCCTAAGGGATTCTATACTTTCAAGAGGAAGAAGTCACACGCCAGTAAAGAGGTATCATTTTCTGATCCGCATACGGATTCCCTCTTATCTCCGATCCAATCGGATGACGGTGCATCGCACGAGTTTTATTTCAAAACTCCCGACCAAGCCCTACTTTGGTATGCCGATTTCATTATGCGTACTATTTGTACCGGATCTCCGATTAAATGGACTGTCTTTTCTGACCACCGTCCTTACTTTAAGGCATTAGGGTTACAACACTTTGCTACTTTATAATTCCCTATAGCTACTAATGCCATTAGACTATTTTACTATAATTTTGTGTTAGACACTTTTATCGCGAGAACACGTGTCGGAGGGATAGATATCGAGTTTAATAATGAAATGCTAGCAGAAATCCTTGGTATTCCAAACGAAGGTGCCCCGTTCGATGACATCACTGATTTCGATTTCCCCGATGGTACGACTCTCGTTAGTTTCAAGAATGAGCTTTGTGCGCCCACATGTGCTCGTCTGGAAAGTTCAAGGCCAATAACTTGAACTTGTTTAACTATGAATTATATCGCATCATCTATTCAACTCTACTTCCAAAATCCACTTCAAAAGATGATGTCACTGTACTTGAGCTTTCTGTTTTATATCACATTCTTAAGGGGATTCCTTTCTCTGCCCCTAAGACTATCATCCAGATGATGGATAGATGTCGTGGAAGAGACCGCGACCTCTCTTATGCGATGATCATCCCACGTATCTTTCAGAGATTCGATATTGACTTATCCACTTGTGCTCTGGACCCTGAGTCCAAGTTCCTCAAACTCTCTCGTCGCAGCATTGCCACTGTTCCTCCAACTACTGTACCTGCTTCTCCTGCACCTACTTCCACAGCACCTGGTCCTCCTCAGTCTTACCTTATAAGATTTGATGGTATTTATCAGCATCTATCAGATCTGCAGTAATTTTATGTTGACACTTCCAGGGAATATGAGTTCCGTGACGTGACTCGGTTCCAAGCTATTGCCAACTCCTTTGCCAATCTGAGATTTACACAGATGGGTCACTCTGCTAGCGCTCTACCTCGAGATCCGTTTGTTTCTGGCTACCGCATTGATGATGAGACGATCCACTATCTGTTCCAGCCAGGGAATGCTTACGATTGGTATCGTACTTCTGGTGTCACTCCTCATACTTCTGGAGCCAGCACTTCTGGAGCTGGTCTATCTGGACATTCTGGAGCTGCAGCCGATGATGATGAGGATGAGGATGATGATTTCTGAGATGTTACTATTTGAGACTGTCTATTTTGTCTTATGTTTACTTGGAAATGCTCCGACATTCCAAGAATTATCAGTACTCTTTATTTTGGTTATGATTTGTGACATATGTTTTTATGATTTGTGACTCACATTAGTTTATTATTCAGCACTTTATTCTAGCATTATCTTTCTTTATGCTTCTATATTAACTTCCTGTGACAACTACCATGCCTATGTTGTTTATCTCTTTTTTTGTGTTTCTTCACTGCTTGTTACTTATGCAATTATTGCGGGGGAGCTCTCTCTTTTTCAATTATTTTGCTAAGTGAGAACGGGGGAGAAATAAGATCTAACATCTTTCTGAAAATATAGGTTATGAAAAGTTTTATTTTTTCTCTGTAACTGGCGGTATATATTTTTGAATTGATCCAAACCAAGATGTTATATCGGCAAGGTTTGTCAATTATCAAAATGGAGGAGATTGTTGGCCCATTGGTCATGGTCAAACCTGATTTTAATAATTGATCAAACTCTATCTCGATATAAATGCAAGTCAATTCAGATGTTTACCTACGACGTTTTGGATACTGCTCAACGATGGATATCTACTCTGTTCAAGACCGAAGCTGTTTTCCACTCAGAATGTATTTCCTTCAAATCAATGTAATTTTTCATTTTATTGAGTCTAGGAATACATTGTATACCAAGTCATCTTGGCAAATAGGCTTTCCTAAAATGGTTTTTGAAAACTGACCTATCTTTTTAAAATGACCTATATTTTTGAAAAACATCTTTTTACAAAAAGCTTCTGAAGGACTTTTCAAAAAGCCAAAATTATTTTTCTCAAAATCAACTGACCAAACCCTAACAGAACTCGGCCAGAGTTCGGCCAAGTTGAACGTTATGTGAACGTTTGATTTTGAACTTGGTCTCCCTTCAGTTGCGGTTTGTTACAAAGAATTATGTCCGAATTCCGCCCGAATTTTGTCAGAGTTCTGCCTTTGGAAAAACTATAAATAGAGAAGGATTTCGATCATTTTAGATCACCAATTCACTTTCAATCTCTTCTCTTCTAAAGCTTACATTTCTTTCAAAGAGTTCTAAAAAGCTTCCATTTTTAAATCCCAAGCCAGTTACAATCCTCTAGTCGATTTGCCACTACGGTGCGGTCTAGAAGTTTCAGAGCGATTGTAATCAGAGGCTTGATTGAAGATACAAATCTTCACAACTGAAGTTGGTCGAGTTCTTCGTATCAAAGCTCGCGTCTGTAGAAGTTGCAAGGACTTCGTATGAAAACTTGCAGGATTTTCCAATAGTGGATTCAACTGAAAGCTAGAGTTCTTCCGACTGGACTAGTCCTCACAAGAGAGAAACCAGTATAAATCTCGGTGCTTGCGTTTGCCTTCTGATCACCTTTTTATTTCTGTTATTTATCTTGTGATTATTATTATATCTGTGATCTAACTGGTAACGAGTTTTTTAATTAGCAATATTCTGCTGCCTACTCTATTCACCCCCCTCTAGACAATTTTGCTTTACGATTTCGTTCCTACAATGTTAGGGGTAGGCATGATAGCGATACACAGAACAACTCAGAGGTGCTATCAACGTGGAAGTTCTATGCATTGGGTGATTTGTTTGTGATGGACGGGAAAAACAACTCAGAGGTAATATAGACGTGGTTACTTTTTTCCGTTGGAGAGTTTTGTGGACCTATTACCCTTTTTGTGCACTGACAGTGCGAGTAATAGATTAGGATAAGTTGTGTGGACCTATTACCCTTCTGCGCACCGGTGGTACGGGCAATAGATTTTGAGGCAAATTATTAGTGGTAGAAAAGCTATGACCAGAGGGTACATAGATACTGTCACGACCCGGTCCCCAAATACTTGGGTCGAATCGGATCATGCCCAGCCTGCACCGTTGATGAGACGGCGGCAATAAGCTGTAATCCATATGCAGGTGATCAACAACATTTGAAACTAAATTTGCCACAACATTTATTTAAACGATAATTAAAATTTGTTCTGTTACAAGATTCATAACTTGAAACAACAAAAAAACAACTAAACTCTCATCGAAAATAGCATCTATGGTGACGCCACAACATCCTCCTCAGGTGGAAGTACCGCCGGGTACAAACCAGGGTCATAATAGCTATTGATCAGCATCTCCAGGTCATCAGTAGTACCTACGGTTATCCAGTTAGGAAAGAAGCAAAGTACAATTTATGCAAACTTTAACAATTAAAATGATAATTAATATCATGCACTTTTAAACAGTTTTTAAAGATGAAACAGTTTGAAATACAGTACAGTGATATGAATAGGTAATGAATATGACCGGATTGGGTTACAGTAGTATCCTAGCGATACGGTATGGCTTGTCCCCGTGTGAAGAGGGGAAAGCTAACACAGTCAGTTATCCTAATTTTGGATTTGGTCATATCCACTACTCTACTCCTCCAGTCCCCAACAGTACGGTCAGTACTCTCGAAAGAGTTCGTGTATAACAGTGGTTTAAAATTGCAATGAAATGATTGTTAAAATAATCGTAAATCCACATAAATGTACTTGCCTTAAATTTCTTAAGTTGGACGAGATTGGTCCTTCGGAATTTGAACAGTCACCCTCTTCTTTGAAATCCTACATTCCGGAAATTATGTCTCAGAAACTACAACTCTAGAATCTAGTTATAATCTCTAGATTTTGTTTCCTAGTCAATTTTAATCTTGTATTAATCAACACAAACAAAACTCGCTTTTCTAGTGAGTTACAATTTAGGAAATCCAATTTATGTTTTATTCCGGAAAACTTGTTTTTATCAACTTTATTGGGAAAAAGTTAGTATTTTATTATTATACATATAAATATATTTTTCTTTTCTTTAAGTGAGAAAATCAAGAATTTCTAACTAATAATTAATATTAATATTAATTAATTCTACGCTTTCACAATCCCAGAAAATCCACAGCTGAATCCTACTTATTTACAAATTACAAAAATAGATAAATGGGCTTATGCCCTTACATTTCCATGAATTGAAATAAGAGAAAGAAAACGTTAGTCTTGTAATTTTACCTACAATAATAATAACTAAAAATTCTAATTAATAAAATAGAATAAGTCTCAGAACCGGTCCAATTCTTCATTTACAGCTACTCTGCCTCAACGTCCGGACAGACCGGTGCGTTTGCATTTCACTGGGGCTCATTGACCGATAAAGTCGTCGCCCAAAAATATTATCATTTCCGAAAATTATTTTAAAATCATAAAATCAAATTTTATAGAAATTTTGGCAGCATTCCCTCTATTTTCGGGATAACCCAAAACTGGGAAATGTGCCGATTTTCCTGAAAACTATGCTAGATGCGTTGATCGTATCTTGATAGATCCAGGATCTGCACTTAGTATCATGCCAAAGACTATGCTAGATGCGTTGAAGATACCGGTGCATAGTCTTTCAACTACAATCACTACTATCTTGGGATTTAACCAAGGGAAGAGTGAACCTTTGGGTAAGATCCGCCTGAAACTTCAAATAGGCAATCTTCGCACAAAGGTGACCTTTTATATCATTGACAATCATGGTTGTTCTTACAATGCTCTCCTGGAAAGGCCATTCCTCCATGAACACAATGTCGTTCCATCAACTCTTCATCAATGCTTTAAATACGTTGATGACAAAGGACAAGTTCACAAGGAAGTTGCGGACCTTTATCCTTTCAAGGGTGTTGAAGCTTATTGCAACGATGCTCGTATGTACAAGGATGAATTTATGAAGGTGGTATTGGCTATGGATACTGAAGAAGATCAAAAAGCAGTACCTCAAGACACTCTTATCATACCGGTTAAGGGGCATGTTTCTCATCCTCAATCTTCCAAGCCACTGGTTATTCACTTACCAGTTCAAAAGAAATCAGTTGATGCTGATGAAAATCAAAGGGAGCTCACCTCTTCTGAGCCACTTGTTATCGACTTACGTCGTAACAAAGACAAAAAGCAGCTCATTCCTTCTGAGCCACTTGTTGTTGATCTAAATCGCAACAAGGAAAAAAGAGAGCTCACCTCTTCTGAGCCACTTGTTATCGACCTCCGTCGTAACAAGCCTCCTCCACGTTCTTCTTCTCCCCCTCTTGTAATCAATTTGACCAAACCTGCTAAGGTTAAAGGTCCTGTTGTAAATACTGATGTACAAATCAATAAAAAAGCACCTACTTTCCAGTATATTGATGTTATTTATTATACTAAAAGTTATTTGGATATGTTAGATAGCTTCCAATCAATTACACTGGAAGTCGTACAATCTCTTCAGACAGAAGTCTCGCTTGAAGATCCAGATGATTCTTACCGTATTCACCCTTCTTTGAAGAAAGGTAAAAATCCAGCATTTTTATATAAAAGACCGGAAACAAAGATTAACTATACGGATGATAGCAAAGTTAACGATACGGGACGTCTCCAGTTCCATCGTTATAGTCAACAATCAAAAAACATCCTCCGAAAGATGGGTTACGACTTCAAGAGCGGCCTTAACTATGGTAAAGGTAGACGAACTCCCATTCGTACAACAGTTCCAAACGGAAAATCATAAATGTATTATGGCAGGACCAAAAAAGGTCTCGGATATACTTCTCCTCTACTGTTATCCCCAGCGGCTTCTGAATCAGATAGTGAAGAACGTTCTAATTCTTCTGATTCCAGATCATGGGATTCCGATACCAGCATCGGTGAAGTCCATCGTATAATCGTATCTTCTAACATGGTCTCCGTTGAACTACCAGGAGGCTGTGATGAAGATGTTGAAGAAAGTCCGAAAACAGATCCTTGGGCTCAACATATGGATAACCAATGGGTACTTCGTTTTGAACAACGTGAACCTCCTACTGAAGATCAATAGTTCAAATTGATGTAGGAGAAAGAGAGTCACCTCGGCCAATCTTTATTAGCAAGAATCTTCCAGAAGCAGATAAGCAAGAGTTGATTCTTCTTATTAAAGAATACATAAACGTCTTTGCTTGGAGTTACGAAGACATGCCAGGTTTAGATCCCAAGATTGCTACTCACAAACTGAACATTCTTCCTAATGCTAAACCGGTCAAACAGCAACAAAGGCGATTTAGGCCTGAAATGATGGACGCAATTGATGATGAAGTCAAGAAGCTCATCGCTTGTGGCTTTATTCGAGAAGAGCAGCATCCTGATTGGGTAGCCAATGTCGTCCCCGTTCTGAAGAAAACTGGAAAAGTTCGAGTCTGCATCGACTTCCGAGATCTCAATGAAGCATGTCCAAAAGAAGAATTTCCTCTTCCTATCACAGACGTCATGATTGACAATACTTGTGGGTTCGAGCGAATATCTTTTATGGATGGATTCTCCGGATATAATCAGATTAAAATGCATCCTGAAGATGAAAAGCATACATCTTTCCGCACTCCTCGAGGAGTCTATTGTTACACAGTGATGCCATTTGGTCTCAAGAACGCTGGTGCAACCTACCAACGGGCTATGAGTACCATTTTCAGAGAACATCTTCGTAAAACAGTCGAATGCTACGTTGACGAAATTGCTGTCAAAAGTCGTCTAAAAGAAGATCGCATCCAAGATTTGAGAACAATATTTAATCTCATGCGTCAACATCAGCTCAAGATGAATCCCACCAAGTCATTCTTGGGTGTCTCTAGTGGCAAATTTCTCGGCTTCGTCATTACCTCTAAGGGTATACACGTGGATCCCGAGAAGATCAAAGCCATCCAAGAGATGCGTCCTCCACGCAACCTAAAAGAGCTACGAGGATTCCAAGGCCGACTTACGTACATTAGGCGATTCATTTCGAACTTGTCTGGACGCTGCAGACCATTCACTCAACTAATGAAGAAGGGTGTATCTTTTGTTTGGACTGAAGAGTGTCAACGAGCATTCGACGATATCAAACAATATCTTATGAACCCACCAGTTTTGGTGCCACCTATCTCTGGTATTTCATTCTTGATGTATGTCCGTGCTATGGACCATTCATTGGGTGCTTTACTTGCCCAAAAGAACAAAGAAGGCCATGAACAGGCTATCTACTATCTTAGCCGAACTATGATTGGTGCTGAACACCGTTATAGTCCGGTCGAGAAAGAATGCCTGGCTCTCATGTTTGCTGTGCAAAAGACGAGGCATTATATCATTGGTCAAACTATTCATGTTATATCTCGAGTTAACCCTCTCCGAGTACTCATGAAGAACCGAGTACACTTAATTCTCGGTTGGCTACATGGGCAATCTTGCTAGCTCAATATGACATGGTGTATGTTCCACAAAAGTCTGTCAAAGGTCAAGCGCTGGCGGACTTCTTAGCAGCTCATCCTGTGCCTGAAACATCTAAACTCTATGACGAAATTCCTGACGAGACGTTAGAAGTCAACATGATCTCCGAAGAGTTTCCAACCTGGCGTCTATTCTTTGATGGTGCATCAAGAATTGGACCAAATGGTGCTATTGTGGCAGGTGTTGGAGTTGTTCTCGTTTCTCCAGACGGATTAACTATCCAAAGAGCCTACTCTTTAGATGAACCTTGCTCTAACAATGTGGCAGAGTACAATGCTTTACTTGTCGGCCTTCAGCTAGCTAAACAATTGAATGTTGAATATCTGGAAGTCTATGGTGATTCTAAACTGGTTGTGAACCAGGTTAGAGGAACCTATGAAGTCCGTCATCAAGACCTAGTGCCTTATCATGAAGTGGCAATTAATATAGCTACATCATTCAAAGCTTTCTTCATCGACTATGTTCGACGAGCTTGCAATACTGAAGCCGATGCTTTGGCCAATCTTGCAGTTGTCTTAGCCATCCCTATCAAAAGACATCAGGTGGTGGTTATTTCTAACCGAGAACAGTTCTGTATTGAAAATAATCGTAATATTGAATTTAGCAATCTTGCTGAAGTCAATGTTATTGATGACGATTGGAGAACTCCTTTTATCGATTTCGTAGTACATGACATACTCCCTGAAGATCCTAAGGAGGCTACAAGCGTTCGACGTCGATCTCTACGATTTTATTGTAATCAAACCACCAAAACACTCTATCGGCGAACTTATGATGGTCTTCTTCTACGCTGTTTAGCTGGTGATGAAGCCAAACAAGTGTTGCGTGAAGCTCATGATGGCGTCTGTGGAGCACATCAACCTGGTCCTAAATTACAGGATCGCATCCGACGCATGGGTTACTATTGGCCCTCTATGGTATCAGATGCCATTGAATATGCAAGGAAATGTCGTGCTTGTCAAATCCATGTAGATTTCATTCATCAACCCTCGGAATTCTTACACCCGACTGCTGCTTCCTGGCCTTTTGAAGCTTGGGGTATGGACATCATAGGTCCTATTAATCTTCCTTCTTCTAGAGGACATCGGTTCATATTGGTGATAACCGATTACTTCTCCAAGTGGGCTGAAGCTATACCTCTGGCTGAAGTCAAGACTAGCAGTGTCATTAACTTCGTTAAACATCATGTCATCTATAGATTCGGTGTACCTCGAAGAATCATTCATGACAATGGACCTCAATTCATTAGTCAGAAGTTCACTAGATTCTGCGATGATCATCGGATTAACAATGTTGCTTCGACGGCCTACAATCCTGCTGCTAATGGTTTAGCTGAAGCCTTTAACAAAACCATTATTAAGCTCCTTAAAAAATTTGTATCCACTAATAAACGGAATTGGAGCGAGAAACTTGGCGAATGTCTTTGGGCCTATCGAACTACAGTCCGCAATCCCACAGGCTTTACACCTTTCTCTTTGGTGTATGGCTGTGAAGCTGTCCTTCCTTTGGAGTTACAAATTCCTTCTTTAAGGATTGCTATTGCCAATGAGCTCACCACAAAAAACAATGACCTTCTTCGACTTCAAGAGTTAGAGGCATTGGATGAAAAGCAGTTAATGGCTCAACAGCATATTGAGTTATACCAAGCCCGCATCTCAAAGACATTTAATCGTAAAGTGAAGGTCAGAGCCTTTCAGCAAGGAGAACTTGTTCTAACGGTCAGACGTCCTATGACTATGACTCATATGAGCAAAGGGAAATTCGATGCGAAATGGGAAGGTCCCTATGTTGTAAGCAAAGTCTTCTCAAACGGAGCTTATCAACTTTCAGAACTTGATGGTCGAGTTGCTATGATGCCTATCAATGGCAAATTCTTAAAGAAGTATTATGTATAAATGTAAATACTTGTAAATTATCAGACAAAATCAAGTTCATAAATAAAATTCAAATTTTATTATATGATAGTACATATTAAAGGTCACTATCATCTTTTTCAACATTGGGACGAGGGCCATTGCCGTCCTTCTCAAAAATGCGGTCAGCAAAAGAGCCAAGAACCTCCTTGCTGGATCCCACAAGAAACTTGCAGGCGGCCATCCTCATGGCTTCTTCTTCTTTAGTCTTTCCTGGTTCGAGCAGGAAGTCCAAAATGTCCCGCGGTGGCTGGGGTGCAGACGAACTTTCGCCTGCTTCTGCTTCCTTTGGCTGAACTGGATCGGCAGGGTGTTCTTCAATACCCTTCTGAACCTTCGAGATAGTCTCAACCTTCTTAGATGCTTCTCCGGAAGACATTTTTATGTTGAAGAGTAGAAGTATTCGTTCCTGTCAGATTTCTGCTATATTTATAGACAGAAGTTCCTCAATTAATGAAGCATTACATTCATCCGACGGTTCGTCCGTTCATTAAACACCTGACGGTTCATCCGTTCATTTATCACATTCATCCGACGGTTCATCCGTTCATTAATACCTGACGGTTCATCCGTTCATTTATCACATTCATCCGACGGTTCGTCCGTTCATTTATTACACTCATCCGACGGTTCGTCCGTTCGTTAATATCTGACGGTTCATCCGTTCATCTATTTTGACGGTTAACCGGGTCATTTATTATCATTTGACGGTTAATTCGTTCATTTCAACATCATTTGCCGATTTACCCGTTCTTTCATCATTACTTGACGGTATTCCCGTTCATTCATTTTCATATACATTGACGATTCATCATCGTTCATCTTCTACATCAGCAACTTGTCGTTTTCGATTAAGTTGTCAATAAATATATCATATCTATCTATTATTTATATCTGAATAAGATATGCAATAAATAATGGAGCCACAACAAAATGTCCTTTATATCAAAAAAATGAGACATTACAAAAATGCAGCTACAGCAACAAAACCCAAATACAAAATCAAGAAGGAGGGACAATCAGATTGTCAATTTGCTGCTTCAATGTCTGCAGCTCTTCTTCGTGTGTTAACGCTACTATCTTTCTTGCCTCCTCCATCCCGCTTTCTTCATCAAAAATGGGCATATCTACTGTCCTGCGAGTGATCTCTTCACCATGAGTGGTCTCATACTCATTCCTTTCTTCAATCAATGCATTAAATTGTTCAATCACCAGTTGGTGATTAATAGTTTCTTCTTCAAACTCTTGTTGGAGGCGAGTAATTTCAGCCTTCAGCTCAGCAAGTCGCCGTCCTTTGCTTTCAGCCACTAGGGTAATTGATTCTATTTTAGAATTATATTCAGCTGATTTTGCTGAATGAGCTTCTAACAGATTTTGAAGAGTTAACCTTTCCATATCAGCAGCTTGAGCCAGCCGCTCAAATTCAGCTTGTACTAAAGAATCTACATCTTTCTTCTTGAGTTCTTTATACTTCTTGATGGAGACTTCTAATTCATCCAGTATATGTTCAAGGAGAGTGGCCTGAGCTTCGTCTCCTTGGTCACTTATGGCTCTTATCAAGAAAGAAGTGGACTTCCTAACCATAATGAAGTCAGCCCCTTCTTTCTCTATCATTTTACGGACGAGAGATCCCAGCGACTCAAAGAAACATCGGGTAAAAGACTGGACCACTTGCTGATTGATGGCCAGAGTTCCAGGAGTCGCTGCTACTCCTGATGAAGACGGAGTGACAGGTTGCTCGATTCTTTTAGGTTGGACAATAGGCTCTTTAAATAAGGGAGCCAGAGTAGAGCTGGTTGCTCCTCCTGCTTGATCTTCTACAAAAGTAAAATTGTTATTTTACTAATTGATTGTTGATGCACAAAAGATCAAATGAAAAGCAATTTTACCTTGGTTTGGTTTAACAACAAGTTCATTCCCTCCTGGAATAGACTCCTGTTGAACAGAAGTAGCCTCCGCTGCAACAGCCTGGCTGCTGCCCGCCTCAGAACCACAAGATAAATGATGACTACTGCTAATAACCACCGTTGGTATAGGCACCATAATCAGGTCCGTTGGAGGTATTGGCAAAGTCCCAAGATCTGTAAATGAAGATATTAGTTATCAGTTCATTTAAAAAAAAAAAAAAAAAGATTGTTAAATCTCGTTTTATATCTTGAGGGTCGGTGGCAGGATTTTCTTTTAGCACACCTTCGTCGGCTACTTCTTCAGGAGATATTTCTATCTCAACATCGACAGCCTTTTCTGCAGACGCCTCCACTTCAATATCCTTTTTAGGATTTGAAATATCATCGACAGTATCAAGAGATCTGTGTTCTTCAGTTTGCTTTTCAGGATCTTGTAAATACTCATCAACATTTTCGGATGAAGAACCTTCCTCGTCTTCTTCTTCTTCTTCTTCTTCTACTGCTGCATTTCCACTGCTAGTGGCAGCCTGATCTTCCTGCAAGCTATAACTGCAATTCTCCAGAGCTGCAATCATTTCACGGTCTTCGTCCTCACGAAGAGTCCTGGGAGTAGAAGGAGGTTGAGTAATATCTGCAATAGGAGAATGAGGTCGTACAACACTTTGTTCTTCCTCTAAAATATGTTCTCTAGGCTTTTCAATTCTTGGGGCAAAATCTCCCCTATGTTCATTCTCCTCGAGAGTTTTGCTGCCTGATTCAGAAGCAGGTGTGGGAGATGCCATTAGAAGTCCTGCAGCAGCATCTACTGAAGTCAGGAGTTGTATAGAAGAAGACTCTTCCAAGACTCTTCTGGTGACTACTCTTTTTTTTCTGTGTAGAGGTCTAATAGGACTCTCTACATTTTCTGGCTCTGCTTGCTTTTGCACGAAGGTTGGTGTACTGGCAACTTCTTGATGTGTCTCGGCCAATTGTCGGTATTGAGATCTGGTAGTCACCTTTTCAGAAGAAACATCAAGAATCAATTTCTTCTTCGCCACAGGAGCAGGAGGCTCCTCTCTTCTTCTCTTCTTCGCAGGAGATTTACCCACCTTCAGAGAAATACGAAGTGGTGCATTCACTTCTTGGGGGAATATAATATCCCTTGTAGTTTCCAGAGGTGCATCTGCCGGTTCCTACGCCTCCTCATTTATAGGGATCGATGGAGCAATTCTTCCTCTCCTTAATCTTGTTGCAGTGGCGAAACTATCTGCGAGATTAAAATTCTCGGCAAAAGTATTCGCTGATGTGTAAAACATGGAGTATGTAAAAAGCATTCGAGGACCCTGAGGAGTAGTCCTTGCTGGCATGGAGAAAGTGGCTTTTGTATCACGGGCATTGTAATAAGCCCAAGCCCTAGCTCCGTCTATCAGATAACCTTTGCCTTGGAGGCAGGTAATTGCGTTCCCTACATGGAACTGATCATACCCAAACTGTCGAGCAAAACGGCTTGGGAGGTATGGTTCTAAGTAGCACTCTTCTTCGAATCGGTAGACCAAATGAGATGGTCGAATTGTCTTCAACCATTCAAAAGCGACACGAGTTAGAGGCTGCAGTTTCGAATCCACCATATTCGTGGGCATCTGATCATACCCAGCAGGGAACGGAGCGCAGCAGAAGTTCCAGCCTCTGTTCAGATTCAACATAAATCTACACTCAGATAAGGAAGTATATTTCCATTTTCCATCGGAATACCTTCGAAGAAAACTGCCGTCAACTGGTCCCATGCCAGAATCCATTAGAGTTGGATAGTGAAGAAGCAACCATCCAAACAAATATGTATATGGCAATTCTAAGCGAGGGAATTCTCTCTCTCCTTTCGCTTTCAACATCAAGTCAACATATAAACGAAGACTGGCGTTCAGCTTACAGGTCATTGCTGATAGTAAGTCCATTTTATAGTCGAAGACTAGCTTAACAGCTGCAAACAAGACGCCACGGTGAAAACGATCCACTGCACTGGATCCGGGAACTACGAACCTTCGCAGCCAGTATGTCAAGAATCCCGCCAATTGTGCTGCTTCTGACATGGGCCTATAGCCCATTCTCAAGTAACTTTCCAAATTGTCTCCTCTCTTCAAAGGAGGATATTCATGGTCATCTATCACTTCTTTATCAAAGTGACCACTCTGTTCCATTAATTTTCTGACCTCTGTATGGCTCAAAGGTTTGAAAAAGGTTGGGTAGCATTTATCGTTCTCCTTGGTTTTCTTCTCCTCTATATGATTAAGAAACAGATATGGTAGCCACTTTGAAGAATAACAAGTATTGGCAGTGGCACTCTTGTAAAATAAAGAGCAGATCTTGTAATGGCACAATAGTTCTTCGAACACTGTCACCATCTCTGGATTCTCTTTTCTGAGCTTGTTCAACTCATCATTTGTTGGTACATACTCCTCATACGGAGCATCTGCCATGGACAAGAACGAGATATACTTCATCTCGTGGAGTGCAAAGCCCATCTCTCCCCCTGGGGTCCTGAAAGTTCCGGTCCTGTAGTTGTATCTCTCAGCTAAGGCTAAGAACATATGAGGATTGGGAGCAAATCCGTAAACAGTGGCATGCACTGCTTCATATAGGTTGATTTGTTGGAGTCTGTCTTGGAATTTTCCCAGAACCCAATTCGCGATATAACTCCATCGCTTGTAGTCTGGATTCACCAATCCAGTCATTCTTATATCTTGCTCAGGATATTTTCCTTCAACCTTCGCAAACTCATTTGCGAATATTGGTATCCTAACAGGCATTAGCATGGAAGAGTTCTCTGGTGGAATGCAGCCAGGTCTTAAGCCTCTCAGTAGGACACTATATCTGTCGGAAGAGTTATAAAACATATCCTTATGTTGTGGCCCCTTCTTTACGAAGATTTTTCCTGCCCGAGCATCCTGAAATAGAGTGATATTCCATTCCATCTTCCTAGGGTAGCTTGCATGAGCGTACCGTGACAAAGGAAGGCAGTGAGCGATGTCGGGTATAAAAAAAGATCTATCTTGCTGGTGAACTACCCTATCTTCCATCCTTGGCCTAGGCTGAGAGGCTCTCTCAAAGGCGTCACCGAATAGGAATAAGGGTTTCTTGTGAATTACAGCATCAGCTGATTCTAAAGGTTGTCCGTTCATCAAACACATCAAAGTTTCATTGTCCTGAGAAATCAATATAGCCTGACGGAAGGCCGGCAGATCATACTGAGGGTAATGGACATGAGACAGATCCTCTTTGTATTCAGACTCTGTGAGGATTCCCACAAAATGTTCGTAATCTGGATCTTCATTGACTTCAACTGCATCAACAAACAGATGAAAATTAGTCCAAGACAAAGATTTTGTTTTTAAACATAAAACATGATTTGCGCAACCTCAGACTGCGCTGACATGATTTGCGCAAACCTCAGATTGCGCTGACATGACTTGCGCAATATCAATTTGCGCATCATTAAAGGTGCGCAAAGCAATAGTTTGCGCTGATATCTGCGCAACTTAATTGTTTGCGCTGACTTCCTGTCAGCACAAATCAACAATTTGCGCAAGAATGCAGCCTTCATAAAAATGAAGAACTGATAGTTGATGCAACCGAAACCCTAAAAAGGGTGGCGCAATATGAACTTATCTCTAAAAAGAGATGAGTTTCAAGGGAGTCGAATCACCCTAAGAAGGGGTTTTCGATCGGTTCAACTACCTCTCAGAGCAGGGTGTGCGGATTCATGTCGGGAAGCTCGCCGAGCAACCCTGTCAGAAGACTCGACCGGAGCTTTTCCCTTCGCGGCGGCGGCAGCGGCAGCATTTGATCGTCGTGGGGCCATGACAATCGTCGGAGGAGGAGAACAGTGAAGGTTTTCTTCGCAAAAAGCTCGAAAGATTGCAAAGTAAAGAATTGAAAACGAAAATTGGGGTATTTATAGTTTTTGAAATGCGAAACGGATGCCTCGGATTGCGCCTAAACTTGTGGTCTATTCGCTTTGCGCAGACAGCTCATCATATTGCGCAAAATGATTCAACATTCAAAAATTCAAAGTATTTTGAAATTTTGAATACAATCAACTTTCGAAAACTTTGAAGGGGGTCTTGTAGGTCCTGAAAAATCAAGTTGCATCAATCAACAAAAGTCAAAAATTCAAGATATTCATCATTTTGATGAGTTGCGCAGACAACAGATTGCGCAGACATCACTTTGCGCAGGTTGGTTTGCGCATGTTCCCAACTGCGCAGGCTGACGTGGCAGAAGTCATCATTGACTGAATCAAATCAGATCTTCCTGACAGCTGACAACACGAATAACGAGGAGACTGTTCGTTTTTGCCGCCGCACAGTGCTCGAGGGCGGCTGACAGGTGGCAGCGCAATCCGTGGTTGCGCAAACCATTCATACGCAATCCGTGGTTGCGCAAACCATTCATGCGCAGTCTGAGTCTGCGCAAACCAAAGTCTGCGCAGTTCACTTTGCGCATTCTACCAACATAACTGACCAATTACATGTGGCATTCATGCCATCAATTGCTCATTACGTGGCAACTATCTATGCACGATCATGCGCATTTCAATCAAATAATGCCATGTGTCTCAGATAGTTAGCCCACGATCCAGTAACTGCCTGCGCAGTCCATATCTGTGCAAACCAGTTGCTGCGCAAATCAGCTGCGCAGTCCAAAATAACTGAAAGTTAGTTATTTTCAGAACTCTATAAATAGAGTTTCAAGTCTTCATTTCAAAGGGGATCAAGATCAGGGATCAAGATCAGAGATCAGAAATCAGAGAGTTCAGGAGTTCTTGCCAAAGTGCTGCTGCATTCTTCCGAGACTTTTGTCTTCAACTTCAGAGGCTTTTGCCTTCAATTTCTAGAGTTGTTTTCAACTTCAAAGGCTTCGTCTTCAAAGTTCACATCGTCCAAGGGATAAAGCAATCGTCATCAAGATTGAATTCCTATAGTTGTAATTTTCCCAGAATTCTTGTAATCTTTATTACAGTTTGTATCAATAAAGTTTTATACTTTTGTTTTTGCAAACAAGTTTAAGTCAGAAAATGCCGCCAGACAAAGTCGGTCGAGTGACACTTAGCCCACAAGTCTTGATTGGGTCAATTGGTGATCAAGTAGCAAGGGCCGCGAGACGGCGATATGGTTAAGTCACACTGAGTTGCGAGGCACGGCACGATGGATTTGTAGCACGGTCACAAGGAAGTTGGGTACTATCGCGTAGTCGCGTCTCTGATTTTGGGCCGTAAGGCATACACGACTTGATAGGTTAACGTTGTTGTTGCAAGCACAGGATGGTCTAGAGACACAAAATAGGCCAAGGCGTATGTCCTAAAGCTGATTCTAATGCAAGACTAGAAAGACAATACAAAGGGACTAAGTTGCACAAAGTAAATCAAACGTGTCGATTTTATATGGGTGGAAGAGGAGCTCATTCCACTAGTACAGTTGAGTACTAACACCCACATAGTTTTCATATGCAGGCACAGGTAGAAGCTCATGGTGCGAAGCTCACTTGGATGCATCGAGGCATAGAGTTCCTTGGCTATTCGAAGCGTGCAGCCGCGTGGAGTCAAGACTTATACGGGACATAATGTATGGACGTCGCCTTCCGAAGCATCCGCTGGATCAAGACTTGTATTTGAGAGATGAGAGAGAGCAGAGTGACTTGTAATGTGAGAAGAGTGAGCTTGAGTGACTTGTAATCTTGGCCTTGCGCATTTTGTAACATTGGTTTCAATATCAATAAAGAGCTTCTTTTGAATAACTTGTGTTTTGCTTCAAATTTCCGCTGCTATTATTCAATGTCTCTGCTTGGGACTTCTGTGCGACGACCCCGTCGCAGCTGCTGTAATCGGCCGTTATGGAACCCGCCTTGCACGAGCACAATCTTGGCTTGTGTGGCATCACGCCTTAGCGAGGACGATCGCTCCTACAGGAGCGGGGCGTGACATAATGGTATCAGAGCACGGCTTTACGTCCTTGGAATATCGATTGAATTCTTTAACTCCGTTGTTTCCGCAAACTCTGAATTGTTGCTTCCGTAAATTGATATCGTTGGTGCGCTCTCTCTCAAATGTCCCACGGGAAGTCCATACAATAAGTCTAAATAATTTGCAAAACGTAGGAGAACAGTTTTTGACAAGAAACAAAAAGATGGTTCGCATAAGCACGATTGGCTAAGTCGGGCTGGGCATATAAACCAAAGTTGCGTCGACCCTAACAAAGTCGAGTGCGGGATTCGTAATGTTTCGATCTAGAATGAGTTGAACTCGATTGAGTAAAGTGAGATGACTATCGATAGGGGTACTATCGAGCGACGATAACGTCGGTGCGATATAGATGAGCGTGCTTGGAATTCGAGGAATGGTTCGAACGAAAAATTTGAAGAAGTCGATTTTGATTTGAATGATAGTTTCAGGATTTGTCAAATGACTTCATCCCTGAGTGGTGTATGCGATAGCTTCAGAGATATCGATCGATCGATTGAGGATACAAGGTGTCGATGAGTCTATCAGCAAGCGTCGCGTTATGCAAAGCCTTAGATTGAGTGTCGTTGAATAAGTTGTAGTCTTGAGATTTAACGAGTTGATTCGGACAACCTAGGAATTGACACGCATGGAACATGCACGGGATTGATGGCGCGAGTATGAAACGCGAAAAGGATTGAGTAGGTGAAACTGAATCGAAGAAAAGTTAGGGTGTACGACTGGATGACTTGATCGAGGAAATAGATGCGAATCGTATATGAAAAGCTAGCACGACGGGGAGGTAGCGTGCATGAAAAGTTTGATTCGAATGTTTAAAAATGACTCTGAGGATTGGAATGGATGTTGCTCGATGATTTGAGTTAACAACGAATGATATGATTTGAGGAAATATGTTGGTCGACGACTTAAGATAGACAGATGAGCAATACGCGAATTTGGGTTTGAGAAAATTGATGTTGAGAACGATTCGAGGGGTAATGATCGAACTTGAATTTGAATGTCGAGGAGATTATCCAGTCGGACGATAGCATCATTCGCACGACTCAAAATTTGTTGCAAAGGAAGATCGTCAGGTTACGCATGTCATCGATGGTATTGAAGCGTATCAAAGATTGATATGCGATAACTCGGGGGTACTTCGACTCGGTGAATGACGATCGTGCAAGTGTTATTGTCCTGATGGATGAAAATAAACATGGATGAAAACAGAAGTGTCTTGATGGTTACGCAGATAATCACAGCGTCGACATTTTTGTCTTGCGCAAGCGCAACTCTAGCCTCGCACTTGCGTCGCGTCGAATTTGGGGCGATCGTTCCGCATGAGCGGTGACATGGTGATTCATGTCGCGGGATTGATCGAACTCGAAAAATTAGGACGCGGCAACTTTGATTGTCCCGACTTGTTGGTTTGATGCGAAGGAAAATTCGAGGATGTTTGGACTTGCGATTGATGATTGAGTAAACTTGAGGATTGAATAGATCCAATCTACGTATCGAGAATGAATTAGTCTAAACACAAAATAAGAGTTACGTCCCGATGAGGATGATTAACCCGCGGGAGCGTGCATGGTGATTCATGCCCACCGTGGATAATCTGAATCGCGTGAGATCGGGGCGCAACATTTTGTTAAGATAGACGACCTCATGATCGAATACGTGAATTGGGATGAATGACTTAGGGAATATGAAATGTGAATTATGGTTTAGCGATAAATTGTGTCGTAGCGTGCTTGACTTGGAAGGATTGATAGATGTATTATGTCGAACGTGTTCGAAGAGATAGACTATACAAAATGGCTTGATGAACGAGTTATATTGATATGTTAAGGAATTGGTTGAAACGTGAGTTATCGTAGGATTGCTTTGCTGAACGACTCGGACCTCGTGTGACGAATGTCGGGATGTGTGTAGGAAATCTATGCTCGATGTTTAGAAATCGGAGTGATGCGAGCTTGGGTAAAAAACCCCATACTATCAACTTGGTTTGACCTTATGATGGGGTCAGTGTTGATATCGTTGTTTGGGAACTATGATTCCAATACTGACGGAAAGACATAGCCTAGCGGTTAGGCAGACGTCCGAGTGCGAAGTGGTAGGATTTGTGGAGACACCACTCGCGAGTCTCGGTTGACATGTACGTATATCAGGGACGTCCGAATATGTGCACGATCCGACTCGAGTGGTGATGGCAAATTCTCTATCACGAGGCTTGGCTGAAATACATGTATTTTGGGGACGCCTAGAATATGTGCACGATCCAACTAAGTGATACGTTGAATCAAGTGAGACTAGAGGAATGGAAAAGGGTCGAGGATTTTGAAGTCGTGTTTCAAGGAAAAGATTGGTGGTAGTACGATCATTAGATTGAGACAAACTTGAATATTGGTTGATCGGATGGTTTGCCTAGAACTGAGTTGTCCGTATATGCGACGAGAGTAAGTTACCTAAGTTGAGATATAGTTGTTCGAGGTAAAAGATAACCGTAGCACGAGCGTGGCTCGAGTTGAAGAAACGCATAGGAGTAAGTGTGTGCGAGAGTCCTTGAATGTAGAACAAAGTGATAAGTCAACGAGTAAGTACTCAGTTAGTTTCGAGGACAAAACTTTTTCTGAGTGGTGTATGATGTAGTGCCCCGTCCCGCTCAGTCAATCGGAGGAATCGAAACGCCGACGACATTCGGACTTAGCCATGCAACGGCGACTCGAAGGCCAGCTCGGTCGAGATGACTCCTCGCTCAGGTGGGGTACTTTCGGTGAACTTGCCTCATCTTAGCCTTCACATAATAAATCGCATATTTTCAACTTACACAAGTAGGCTTGATAATAAAAGAGACGAATCCACATAGCTAAGGGAATAATTCCGACGGGTCGAATTGAATTAGAATATGGAAAGGTCCAACGGTCAGCTTAGAGTTGGTGCACGGCGTGCTTTGAAAATGACACTCGGTCCTTCGTCCCGTAGTTTGGGAGAAGGAAAAGTTGGTCTTCGACACAAACTATGAATTAGCCTAAGTCATAGGTGTCGCCCGCGTAAATGCTCGATATAGCATGCACGCATCCATGAAGCAAGGCTTGATGCAGTCTTTGCTCGTCAAATCGTTGTACGATTAAGTTAGGCAAGTTATGTTAGGCTATCGGAGTAGTGGCAAGTACGGTCCTACAAGTTCTATGACTGGGTATAACCACATAGTCTTACGGTCTCAAGGCCCGTCATATAAAGTATATCTTGGACGATAGTCTCGCATAGAGTTCAAGCTGGTTTACGGCACGATGTCACGCACTTAGTATTTTAAGGCACGGGCCACGGTTGATTCATTGAGTTTGGAAAAAGGGTTCAAATAGTTGTTCCTAAGTTGAAAGAAATGATAGGGCAAGAAAGAAGAATGCTCGCAACTATGGATCGTCGAGGCGGTCTCAGATTTGAGAAGTATTGAACTTGGCCCTAAAAGAGATGGTAACACTAGAGGTAGAATGACTGTGTGAGACTTCAGTTTGAGTCGAGTCTTACATGATCATGGACAACTTGTCGACTAGGTAGAGTTTCCTCGAACGGTGACCCAGGCGGACGGGACCGGTTCTTGAGAAACATGATTAGCCGTACTGGATGACCGCACAGGTTAGCGCAGAGTCTTGCAGCAGAGCTCGCTACTCGCGCTGGCAAGGGCGGCCGCCTAACAAGCTAAAGGGAATCCAAGATGGCTCTGGGAGTCGGTTACCAATTCATATAGATGAGTTGACATGGCGGCAAACCGCATGTGTTCCTTTGGATTGAGTTGAGTTGAATGTGTGTGTGTACGGTTAGAACACAATGTTGGGCCTAAGATTTGGTTGCAACGTAGGTGACGTGCTTCGGCACGCGATATAGCATCAAGTCTTAAGTTGTTGGCATATAAGTTGCATAAATTGGATTTGAGTCATCTTGAGTTTAAGTCAGGAAATGTCGCAAGGCAAAGTCGGTCGAGTGACGCTTAGCCCACAAGTCTTGATTGGGTCAATTGGTGATCAAGTAGCAAGGCCGCGAGGCGGCGATATGGTTAAGTCATACTGAGTTGCGAGGCACGACATGATGGATTTGTAGCACGGTCACAAGAAAGTTGGGTACTATCGTGTAGTCGCGTCTCTGATTTTAGGCCGTAAGGCAAACAAGACCTGATAGGTTAACGTTGTTGTTGCAAGCACGGGATGGTCTAGGGACACAAAATAGGCCAAGGCGTCTGTCCTAAAGCTGATTCTAAGGCAAGACTAGAAAGACAATACAAAGGGACTAAGTTGCACAAAATAAATCAAACGTGTCAGTTTTATATGGGTGGGCGAGGAGCTCATTCCACCAGTACAGTTGAGTACTGACATCCACATAGTTTTCATGTGCAGGCATAGGTAGAAGCTCGTGGTGCGGAGCTCGCTTGGATGCGTCGAGGCATGGAGTTCCTTGGCGATTCGAAGCGTACGGCCGCGTGGAGTCAAGACTTATACGGGACATAATGTATGGACGTCGCCATCCGAAGCATCCGCTGGCTCAAGACTTGTATTTGAGAGATGAGAGAGAGCTGAGTGACTTGTAATATGAGAAGAGTGAGCTTGAGTGACTTGTAATCTTGGCCTTGCGCCCTTTGTAACCTTGGTTTCAATATCAATAAAGAGCTTCTTTTGAATAACTTGTGTTTTGCTTCAAATTTCTGCTGCTATTATTCAATGTCTCTGCTTGGGACTTCTGTGCGACGACCCAGTCGCAGTCGTTGTAATCGGCCGTTATGGAACCCGCCTTGCACGAGCGCAATCTAAGCTCATGCGGCATCACGCCTTAGCGAGGTCGATCGCTCATACGGGAGCGGGGCGTGACACCTCTTGCATTATAGTATCTCCAAGCTCTGGCACCAACTATTAGGTAACCCTTAGCCTATAAACCGGTGGTGGCATTACCTACATGCAGTTGATCATAACCAAACTGTCGAGCAAATTGGCTTGGTAAGTACGGTTCTAGAAAGCACTCGCCTTCAAACCGGTAAACTAAATGTGAAGGCCGAATTGTCTTCAATCACGTGAACTCAGTCGAAGACAGACGGAGAGATGCTGCTTCTAGGTCCATGAGTTATGGAAGGAGATTCTCATATCCTGGAGGAGGAAGAACACATTGAAATCTCCATCCAGACCCTCGGTTTAAAGCTCTTCGGCATTCTGACAGCGCATTGATGTTCCATCGAGCATTGGAATAACGCCTGATGAAGTCACCTCTGACTGCACCCATATCGGGGTCCATCAAGTCAGGATAATGTAACAGCAACCACCCAAATGGATATGTGTATGGCATTTCGGTACGAGGGAAGTCGTCCCGAGAATTTTTATCACGCAAGCCTGCATTCAAGCGACATGTCATCGCCGAAAGAAGATCCATCTTGTAGCCGAATACTAGACGTACTACGGCAAATAGCACACCTCGATGGAATCGGTCGACGGCACTGGCTCCAGGTATCACAAACCGCCGTAACCATAAAGAGAGGAAACCCGCCAGCTGGGCTTCTTGAGACATGGTTCTGTAACCTTGTCTAAGATAAATTTTGATTTGAGTACCAGCCGTATAGGGGTACCAATCTATATCCAAGATATTATCATAGTGCTTAGTTTTCTCTATCAATTTTTCTACATCGCTGCGGCTGAGCGGTTTGAAGAAACAGGGATTGCATGCTTGACTTTCAACAATCTTTTCTTCATGAGCATCCCCGAGAAACAAATATGGCAGCCATTTTGTAATATAGCAAGTCCCTTTGGAAGCACTTTTGTAATAAAGGGAACAAATCAGATAGTGGCATAATAACTCTTCGAACATAGCCACCATCTTAGGGTTCTCTGTAGAGAGAGTATCCAATTCCTCATTTGTTGGCACATATTCTTCATAGGGGTTTTCACCCATTGGCAAATGTGAAAGATACTTCATTTCATGAAGAGCGAAGCCGATTTCCCCGTGAGTTGTCATGAAGGTACCGGTCCTCTCATTATATCTTTCAACTAAAGCCAAAAACATATGAGCATTTGGGCGAAAGCCATGAGCAGTGGTCCAAATCGGATCATAGAGTTCTAATTCAAGGAGTTTATCCTTAAAATGATCCAAAACCCAAACCACTACACTGCTCCAGCGTTTCATGTCGGGATTCACTAAGCCCGTTAAGTGCATAGTCTGATATGGGTGTCTTCCTTCAGCCTTCGCAAACATGTTCGCAAAAATAGGTACTCGGGCGGGAAGCAACATTGATGAATCTTCAGGAGGTATGCAGCTTGGTCTCAAACCTCTCAGATGGGAGCTGTATCTCTCCGAAGTGCTGTAGAATAAATCCTTGTTCTGTGGGCCCAATCTCTAGCATATCCTCCCGACTCTGGCATGTTGAATCGGGGTCAAGTCCCATGTCATGCGGCAGGGATAACTAGAAAATGCATATCGAGACAAAGATAAGTGTCTCGACATTTCTGGGAGGTACATGATTCTATCCCCACATTGATAAAATATGTCTTCTCCCTTCGCTTTAGGCTGGGATGCCTTCTTGATCGCCTCTCCAAATAAGAAAGCTGGTTTCTTATGGACGACATTGTCCAGACTTTCCAAAGGTTCGTCGTTCATTAAGCATAATAAAGTAGGATTATCTTGAGATGCGAGCATAGCTCTTCGGGACTCAGGAAGATCATATTGAGGATATTGTACGTGGGATAAGTCCTCTCGGTACTCCGACACGTTGAAGGTCGTAGCATAAATTTCAGCATTTGGGTCTTCTCTAAGATTAACTATATGAAAACAAGCAAACAGGGGTTAATGCCTGGTTCAATGAAACACAACATATGACATCACAGGTTGTGCAACGCTCATATTGTGCGACATTTTGTATTGCGCCACATCTACGATATGCGACATATCGAGTTGCACGACTCTTATGTTGTGCGACATTTCTGTCGAAACAAACATCCGTGTGGCACAGCATCTCAAGTTGCGTCAAACTGATTATACAGAATCAGAAAGTACAAATCTCGAAACGACGCACAACACTGTCTGGACAGCAACCAAACCCTAAGAAGAGGGGCGCAAGTCAGGAAATACGCCTAATTCTAAAAAGAGTAGACGTGCATATTGACAAAATCAAACCAAACCCTAAAAAGGGGTTGGTCGATGTTTGTTGTCAAAACATTCACCTTCTATGGCCGGGTTGGTAGTCTCTCGTCGTGACGAAGGGGGAGCATACTGAGGCGCGTGTGTGGATGGAATGCGAGAAGAAGGTTCGGCAACACTCTTTCGCTTATCGACAACAGATCTCTTGGGCGTCATTTGATGCTAGTCAAAGCTTGGGAAGAAGAAAGGAAGATAGGGTTTTTGAGAAATTGAACTTCAGTAAAAAAAATGAAGAGTCTAAAATATATGGATATTTATAGCTTCAAAAGTTGATCGCACAATTTGCGCTCAAAAAGTAGAGTCGATTGAGACTGGCGCAATCCAAACAAAACTAGCATAATTCAAAGTATTTCAAAACTTTGAAGTATTTTTCAAGTTTCGAAAACTTTGAAGGGGGTCTTGTAGAGCCAAAAATTTAAGATGCGCCACCTATTAAAGTGTCTGACCATCAGATGGCGCCAAAATATTGTATTACGCCAAACAAACAAGTTGCGCAGCATCATGCTGCGCCAACGTCAGGTTGCGCTAAAGTTAGGTTGCGCGAGAGCCACGTGGCGCACTTTCTCGAGAAGCTGTAACGGCATCATCATTACCTGACAACTGACAGCACGGAGATTAAGGAAAATGTTGGCCCAATGATTACATCGTATTTTTGAATATGGCTAATCAATTAAGTTTAACATAATGATGTCACTAATATTCATATACTCACTATCATGTTGCTACTTAAACTTAGCATTGTCCTAATTGTCCTATATTATATTGCTATGCTTGTATCGTACTGCAACATATTTTGCTTAGCATTGTCCTAATTGTCCTATATTATATTGCTATGGTTGTATTGTACTGCAACATATTTTGCTGGCCTAACATGTATTTGTAGACATGCAGTAAGCATGATCTCACTTGATCAAACCAGGACATAGGCAATGAAGAATTCAAGATGGACCAAAGACGGCGTCATACAAAGAGATTTCTCCGAACGGCGCCATACAAAGAGATTTCCAGATCTGTTTATCTTCGGACGACTGCTGTCAAGGAAAAAGACGTCTTCAGTTCTGCTCAGATATCAGAAGAAAGGCGTCATCAAAGGGCTCTTGGTTTTCCTAATTGTTCTAAGTCTATAATTTTCAATTTATTGAGTCTAGGAGAATGTGTACGTTGAGTCGCACTGAGTCATCTCAACCCCTAGACATATCTCTCCAAGCTCTACCATACAACAGACCAATTCTTGAACCAAGCCCAAGCTCCACAAAGCCCAAAAGCCCAATGGACCAATTCTGTCTTCTGGAGACAGAGTTCGGGCCGAACTCTGCCTCCACACAGAGTTCGGACCGAACTCTGTCCCCTGATTTCCAGCACCCTGATTTTTAGGGCCTGGTTGCTACAAGCTGTCCAACGTTCGAAAATTTGAATTCTTGGGGCAGAATTCTGGCCGAATTCTGCCTCCCCAGAGTAGTATAAATAGATCTTGAATTCTTTCATTTCAAATCATCTCTTACCTTCAAATATTCAAGCTTTCTAAGCTCTACTACTCTAAGCCTCATTCTTCCATATCTCCTAAGCCACAACTCTCCTTAGCCCAAGGTGCTCAGTGCAATATCAGCTAGAAGTTGTGTGCAAGAGGGAAAGAAAAGTCACTTGGACAATTCCAAGTTTCGCCACTGCGAATCTGTAAGAAGTTGACGTGCTCTTCTGAAGTAAAGGCACGGGGTGTAACTACTATTTCACAAATAGTGGATTTAATCCTGAGCTAGAGTTCTCAGGCCTGGACTAGTCCTCCACGAGGGAAACCAGGTTAAAACTGCTGTGTTTGCGTATGCTCTTCTGATCTTTATTTACTTCTGCATTTCTCTCTGATTTATTTACTATCTTGATAGTTGTTTGTGGAGGTGATATAGAGTTAAATTTTTATTTGGTGATTATCGACACAAACTCTATTCACCCCCCTCTAGAGTTGCATACACGTTCGAATCCCGCGCAATGCGGCGCTCGAGAAGATTTTGTCAGCATATAATTAATGCTGACAGCTGGTTTGCGCAAGTCACTATATGGTGCGAGGATTAATCAGTACAGCACAGAATACCTAGTCAAAGGCGCCAGTCGTTGAGTTGCGCCTATGCGCAGCCTGACAAATTGGCGCTACTTGATCAACTCTTATTTTAAAAACAGGGTGACGTAGCGCGCAAGCCATCAACTTCGCAAAGCATGCCCACTACACTGCCCACGACCACGCGCATCTCAATCAAACGATGCCATGCGTCTACAACAGTTGGTGTAAACCGCTCGCACAGGTTGTTACGTTGCGCCCACGCGCAACCTGATGAAGCACGCGCAAGGTGATCAAACAATGCTCAGGACAGAGTGACGTGGCCCGCAAGCCACTAACTTTGCAGAACGTGCCCACTACATTGCTCACGACCACGCGCATCTCAATCAAACGATACCACGCGTCCACAGCAGTTAGTGCAACCGTTTGCGCAAGTGAATAGGAGGCACGCAACCCAGAATAACTGCTAAACAGTTATTTCAAGAACTCTATAAATAGAGTTTCAAATCAATCTCAAAGCATCAAGAATGATCATAATCTCCTGCTAAAGTGCTATTGCATCCTCCAGAGGCTCGTGTCTTCGATATCACATCGTCCAAGGGATAAAGTGATTGTCTTCTAATCAGATTCCTATAGTTGTACTTCCCCAGAAATCAATTGTACTCCTATACTCTTTTCTTAGTTTGTAATAAAACTTTTTGTTCTTTGCAAACACAAAGGGCGCGCATTTTGCTTGTTCACCAACACTGTAAAAGAGGTAGCAAAGATTGTGAATAGCCTGACGCCAATCAACACTCTAAGAGAGGCGATTGATACCGGCCATAGTTCATGCGAGTTATCAGATCGTGCCAACTGTCGAATGGCGCCGATCATGCTGTTTATCTTCTTCCCTGACTAACTTCTCACCTTCGAGAGAGGGGTTGGCTTCTTCGCCCCTCGCCGATGGCGACACGTGTTGCGGCACCCTCAATGATGGCACGAGCGATGTGGCTCTGGCTACTTTCTTGCCTTTCTCGGCCACAGATCTCTTGGGGGCCATTTGATCCGAGGGAAAGCTTCGAAAGATCGTGAGGAAGAAGAAGACGAAGAAAGTTTGAGAAAGAAATTTTATAAAGTAAATAACTCTCTCTCTCTCCTCTCAAAGGGCTATTTATAGCCAAAGCTCACGCATAACAACCGTGCAAATCACGCACGAAATACGGGTCTGATGAGATTCTGGGCACGCTAATCACGCGAGAATGCTTATTATTCAAAGTATTTCAAATTTTAAAATTTGAAAACTTTGAAGAGGGTCTTGTAGAAGCTTAAAAAAAATAGCAAGATAGTGCATAGTGTCATTCACAGATGGCACTGGAACTCATTCATCAGATGGCGTCCAGTGGCCAATGGTGCCCATCGTTAATTCGTGCCACCATCAGATCGTGCATATTACCACGTAGCAGTCTTCCTCGAAAAGCTGGGTTGTCATTCATGATGACTGATAGTACGATACTCGATGAAAATTTATTCGAATCCTAAGCGCGCAGCGCTCAAGGAGATTTTGTCAGACTCGTCATAATAACGGTTGTTTGTTTCTCCGTGCCATTCATCACTAGCGCAAAGTGATTAAGATCTTCACAGTTGGCACCAATCAACAATTGGCGCCGATCAACAGTTGGCACCAATCAATGGATCGTGCCACTCATTTATTGGCGCCAATTAGATAATCATTATCCAGAAGTAGTTAGATGACGTGGTGCGCATGCCATTAATCTCGAAGAACGCACACACAACACTACCCACAACCAAGTGCAGTTCTCTCACAGAATGCCACGCGTCTTATGAAGTTAAGCCAACCATTCATGCGACTAGGTAATTGCGCGTCAACCAGTACAGAATCAGCCTGCGTGCCAATCATGATAACTACTTAACAGTTATCTTAAAACTATATAAATAGAGTTCAAAATCACTTTCCAAGAATCACTAATGATCATAATCTTCTGACAAAGTTGCTGCAGCACGTTCAAGAGCTCCTCTTCTCCGACATCGTATAATCCAAGGGATAAAGTGATCGTCTTCTGATCAGATTCCTATAGTTGTACTTCCCCAGAATTCAATTGTACTCTTATACTTTTCTTCTTTTCTTAGTTTGTATCAAAAACTTTTGTTTTTGCAAACAAACACATATTGAGATATTTTTGTGGAATAACTGACATGAGATTATTTTATTCATGCGATTCCACTAACAATTCTTGTCTAGTTGATTGTGCAGACTCAAATATATTTCTGACCCTCATAAGGGTTGCTCCCAAATAGGTTACATGCTTATTAATAACCATGCAACTATATCTTGACGATCAACAATGTAAGGTTCGGTAGCAACTTTCTCTAACCATGTAGAATTAATTGCAATACAAGAAGCAACAATAGAAAATTTGTGGTTGTGATCGATCATTCATCATATACGAGTAAATTGTCAACTACCTACAGTTACAGATGAGCCTACAACAATATTCGAAGACAATACAGCTTGTATTGCACAAGTCTGGGAGAAATTCATTAAAGGAGATCGAATCAAGCACCTTCCACCAAAAGTTGTTTTATGCAGATGAACTCCAAATGACGAAAGTAACAGAAGCCAAGCAAGTAAGGTCGAATAAAAATATAACGATTTATTCACCAAGGCACTACCAAAGACCATATTTTAGAAGTTGGTTACTGAATAGGTATGTGACGATTATGATCATCAGACCAACTAGCTGTTACAGATCCATTGTATCGAGGGGGTATAGTTTGTAAAGATTATTTTTAAGTTTTGCGCGTTGTACTCTTTTTTTTGACTAAAAATTTTTTCACTGGATTTTTCTTAGTAAGGTTTTAATTAGGCAACAAATGTGCATACAACACCAACTAATTAATGGTGAATATCCAAGTGGGAGTGTTGTAAATATGGATAGATCACCATAATTATTTGGTGTCTATAACATATGTCTTTTGGTTATCCATAACCTATGTCTTTTGACATTTCTCCTTTTAATTGTCATCATAATATTAACCTCCATTGTAAGCCTATATAAGGGGCTCTTCTCAAATTGATTGAGACAAGTAAATGAAGAAACAATCTCCTTCAAACTCGATCCGAAGGCCCGCACCCATACTTGTATCTCACCGCATCATGCTCGATCAGAAGGTCCGTACCAGCACATGTACCTCAGCGCATCCGGCCCGCACTCACATTTATTCCTCCACATATAATTAAATGTACTTCTTCCGTTGCTCGAACCAGCAACCTCTTGGGAGGATGTGCATCACTCTAACCATTTGAGCTAGAAATCTTTGGCATAATATATATATATATATATATATATATATATATATATATATATATATATATATATATGAAAAAAAAGGTAAATCAAAATTTTTGGGGATGGGTTGGAGCCACCCTTAAGGGTGCTTTCGCCCTCGGATGTGTGGTATTACAGAACCCTAGAAATCGACCTCAATTTGTAAACTAATTTATGATTTAACATTCTAATTTTTTTTTTTAATTTATAAGTTGTAACTTAAAACTATTAAAATTGACAATAATTTATTTAAAGTATTACAATTAACAGCTAAGTATTTTAAATTTTAACTAATTTATAACTTGCTACCTAAGAAATGGTACCATCATTAAGGACATAGAAATGGTAAATTACAAATTTTAAAAATTAAAATATTTAATTATTAATTATAATACTTTATCTTAGCAAGTTATTAAATTTAATTGTTTAACATAACAACTTAAAAACCATAAAAAGAATCAGAATATTTCGATGCAATTTATCCCAATTTTTATGGACAATTTATACTAGGGAAAATTTTGTACCGTCTCCCTCTCCTTCCAGTTTATGGTAACCTGGTACTAGACCACTTGTTTGACTGGTCAAGCGCTTATCAATAATTCAAAAATAAAAAAATATAAAGGACTGATGTAGGGATCGGTATTGGGCCGGACCGGGCCGTCCAAGTCCATAAAGTACAGACTCGGGCCGGGCATGGACCGATTTTTTTTGGTCCTAAAGAAATTTTGGGCCTGGTCGGACCGAACTTAATTATTATTTATGAAGTCCAAGCCCGTCCACAAGATTTGGACTTTTCGGGTCAAGTCGGATCGGACCGGACTAGTTCTATAAAAATTGATAATTTGTTAGTTACTTTTTTTTTTTCAAACCACACGCACACACACAATTGGGGGACTCGAATCTTGCCGGCCCCTTCGAATGTCTGCTCTAATACCACTAGGCTAGAGAGTTCGGACTATATTTTATACTCTTTCAAAATACAAAAAAAACAAAAAATGCTGAGACCGAGCAATTGAATCAAAAACTCTGCTTGTGAGAAGAAGTGCGGATATGGGAAATTGAATCCAAAACTACCCTCATCACCCATCCCCACATCTTCTAGTAATTCTGCTTGATAGAGAGATCCGCACTTCTCACAAGCATTGAATTGAATACAAAACTACCTTTTAATGATCTTGAAACAAACACACAGAAGCTTGCAAGATGTTTAGACTAAGTAAATACAAATTAAACCAACACACATAAGCTTATTATTCGGACGGGCCTCGGATCGGACTTGGGCGGACAGATACATAGCCCAAGTCCGGCCATATACTAATATGGACCGGGTCGGGCTACCAAATGATCGGGCTCTATCGGACTTGACGGACTTTTCGGACACCCATGAACTTCGGACCAAATGATGATCCCTAGACTGTTGATATATTTTGAACTTAGGGTGCGTTTGATTGCAAGTTGAAAAATATGTGGAAAAGAAATTAATTCCATGGAATTATTTTCCTAGGAAAAAAATTCCATGGAATTTTAAAAAAAATTCATGGAAAACTTAATTTTGGTGTTTGATTGCCATTATTTTTCACATAAAAAGTTATTTTCCATGGAGAATGATATTTTCCTATGGGTTGGACAAATTTTATTTTCCACCATTTTATATGAAAATATGGAAAATGATAGTTTTTTGGAAAATAATTCCGTGGACCAAACGAGGCCTTAGTTTCGTAGACATATTTCTTCTCATGTCAGCATGTATTAGGCAAATTATATACACTCAAAAAAAAAAAAAAAAAAAAAAAAACTAAGATGCATTTATAATGTAATATTCGTGTCTATACGGATAGGTCTACAACTTGGGCAATTCTAAGTTGACACCAAAATTTGACCATATTTTGCTGACCACATAATACGACAACCTATTTGTTGATTATATGTCCGACCAGTGCATTATTGTCATCAATAAATAGGTTGTTGCATCATGTGGTCGGCAAAATATGATCAAATTTTGGTATCCCCTTAATATTATTAATATGATATAGATAATGCCAAAGACAGACCAATATCTGACCATATTTTGCTGATCATCTGATGTGGCAGCCTATGTGTTTATAATGTGTAAAATCATCATATTAATGTTATCAACACATAGACTACCACATTATGTGCTCAACAAATTTCACATTTTGGTGTTCCCTTAGCATTATTAATACGATATGGGCAATATCTACTAGAGGAACACCAATATCTAACCATATTTTGTTAACCATCTGGTGTGACATCTTATATGTTGATAATGTGTATGACCACCACGTCAACATTATTAACACATAAATCAGGCTAAAATTGTATATATATCAAGTATCCTTTAAAGTTTATTACTATAATATAAATTATTAACATAAGAAGATTTTTGGCTCGATGTAACTTGCCTAAAAGTGGTGTGAAAGTACCACTTTTATTGCACATGTAACATAAAATAAACACTTCCAATTTTGGGATGAAGATTAAAACTACAATGAAAATGGGTACTATTCCATGTTATTAGTTCTTATCCCCCCAAAAGCTTCTTCTGAGTTGCATTTCAAATCCAAAGGAAGTGGACGAATTTGGATTTTTCTCAAAGGGGGTGTCTCACTCTTATATTACTTTCTCCATTCCATCCAAACGCATCCAAACATTGCAATGGTAAACTTATCCAAAAGAGTATTGGAAAATGTGAATGTATATTTGTTATAATAATAATATCAATTTTTTCTATCAACAAATCTATGAAAAGGTATACGAATCTTTTCATTAGAAAAGGTGTACGAATTTATTTATTGGAAATGTGTGTCCTTTTCATCGTCTCTTTATTTCTATAAATACACATGTGTTTGGATCATTCAAGTATTCATTCAATTCATCCATATTGTATTAGTTAGTCTAAGAGAGAAAGACAACCAACGTTGCTTCGACGAGTTCCTACGGTGTGAAGTGCTGCTACCGAAGGAAAAAACCGTTGTATCCTGGGAGACTAATAGCCATTAAACCGTAAGCACCAGTGCAGGACGAATATTGTCTTAAGGACATTGAACCAAGTTCAAGCCTCGGTATCATTTTATTTACTTTACTTATATTTTAATTTTAGAGTCTAAATACAGAGTTTGAGAATTTATACTAACAAAGAGAAGATATTTTGTAACCGAACACAATTGGTAACTTGGACATAGGTGCATATGTGATCAGATGCAATGTTGCATCTACCATTTTCACACTTCCTTCAACTGATATTGATCCAAAATGTTCTAATTAGAGAAAGTCTTCGTGGACAAATAGGGATGGCCCTGGCTCAGGATAGACTGGGTGACAGTCCAAGGTCAAAAGATTATAGGGACACAAACATGGACATATAGACCCGAATAAGATTGTACTATGGACCATTCTTAATACAAAAGAGTTGTGATGCATTGATTATCTTGTATTCTAAAGGTCCTTGCTTTAAATCTTAGTAGCAACCATTTTTTTGTTATATTTTTATATTAGTTACTTTTTTTTCCACATTAGTTATGTATAGGGGCCATATTTCGAGAGTTTGTATCGGACCTCCATGAGCTCGTGGCCGGCCATGTGGACAAATAATATCTTGTATTCAAGTATAATGTTGTTGGTGTTCTCCATTGTTCTTTTCTAATGTTCATGTAGTAGTAGATACACAGTGATATAACAGAAAAATATAACAATAATTTCAAAATACAAAAAAAAAAACATCCGTAACAATTTTATATATATATATATATATATATATATATATATATATATATATATATATAATTGGCTATTATTTTTACTTTTTATTTATTGTTTTAAAAAACTATTTTTTTATAAAAACATGTTTGGTAAGTGTATTTAAATTTCATCGCAAAAAAAAAGTGTAAGGGCCTCTCCTTCTCCTTTGTAACCTTGTACCCCTTGCGGTTATACTGGTTGAAGTTGTAAACATTTTTGTTGTTATGGTGATTATTGTTCATTATCCATGACCTTTAGACTGAGTAATGAACACTAGAAATCTAGAACTAGAATAGAGCCTAGAACTGAAGTGAATAAAGAGTTAAAGAAAATTTGAGTTGTGAATTTGTGATAAAAATATATTAAATAAACCATATTTATAGATTTTTGAGAATTATAATTGCCAAAATAATAGTATAATATAGACTTTTTATGGATGTTATGAAAATATTTTGGTCATTTTTTTAGTAAAATGACCGAAATGCCCTTGACTACCGTTCAGAAACTTGTGGCATCAAGCATGGCCATGTGCCTTTACTCCATCAAATTGGTCTATTAAGCTAAGCGCAGCTAAGCATATGATATAACCAGCAAAAACCAAAAAAATGAAATTAGTTGAAACAATGGCTGTTCCACTTCCCGTGTTCCAAGTTGAACACGAATTGATAGTACCTAAAGAAACATATTTTACAACAAGCGGGGATAGCTCAGTTGGGAGAGCGTCAGACTGAAGATCTGAAGGCCACGTGTTCGATCCACGTTCACCGCATTGCCATAGCTTTTATTTCATTTTTACCATATAAACAAATTTAGGATGCAGATGGTACGGTATTTACAGCATGTTTGTTTATCAAAAATAAATAAATTTATAATTTTGTTGTTTATCAAACATGCTTTTGTATTTATAAGCAACTAATAATTAGATGTCAAACATGTTTATTATTTATAAAAAAAAACCTAAAAAAAAAATTTAAAAACAGAAAGAAAATTTATAGAAGAGACGAGGGAAAGTGATACCAAACAGAGCGCAAGAAGAGCCTCACTTGTAACATGACCAACGGAGGGTTACTCGCCTCCGCCGCCGGAACCAGCAAGTTCCTCATCTCGTCGGACGGAGCAAAGTCGCCGAAGTCTTCAACGGTTAGCTCGGAGCGGGCCACAACAAACAGCACGCCCTCACCGGTGCACCTGATCTCGAGCCGGCCGTCCCGGTCCAACCCGAGCCGGCCTGCGAGGGGATAGAACCGAACCAGAGCTCTGCCCAAGGCCCCCTTCAGGACGTCGGCGGCGAAGAAGTCCGGCTCGCCGCCGTTGGGTTTGTAGAAGCAGACGGTGGGAGTGTGAGCCCGCGCCACCAGCAGGTCTAGGTTTGAGAGCCATATGCTCTCTCTCTCTCTTGGAGTCTCTCCGGCAGGGACAACAAAGCTTGTTTCTATGACCACCATTTGCAAAGCCCCTTGGCCAAGGTGAGCTATGGCTGCCAAGTGATTCTATTATATAATTGATGTTTCCACAATAATTGACCTTGATAGGCTGTCTTCACATTGTTGGAACTGAAATAATAATTAATATCTCTGTGGTTCGCATGCTCCACTATATATAGTACAAGACATTGTCTTGTGGCTCATGCCACATAGGAACCACCTAAGACTCACAACACTTAACAAGACAATAGGGTTGGAGATGCTCTGAGTGTAGAAACCCTCATATAAAATTTTCATCCTACATCATTGCCACCTAGGATAGAAATGGTAAAAGAAATCGCCATTGGGAGAAGTTTTTTCTAAAATAGATTTCTTCTAATTTTCTATGGAAGATAGAAACCACCATTGGAGATGGTCTAACACCACCCAAAATTATATTACACCAATTTTGGGAAAATTTTGAGCCGATCAAAACCGGTGCCTAAAAAAATTAACAAGCAAAGGTTTTCACAAACGGCCGGTTCAAAAACATTCCAAAGTCGATGAAAACACTGTTACCAAGCAGATCCTTAAGGTGTACTTAAGGTGGCTTGAAAATGATGGCTAAAACTTGAGCCGTCAAAGTCGTTTGTAAATCCTCAATCAACTAGTTAAAATTAACAAACAAATTATAATTAAATTATTTTAAAAATATAACAAATCTTAATATTTATATATATATATATATATATATATATATATATATATATATATATATATATATAATTCTGAGATGAAAAGAAGAGAATATATATATATTACGTGCGTACTGGTCGGGCACAAGCTTCACGTGTGTGTGTGTGTGTGTATATATATATATATATATATATATATATATATATATATATGTCCACGTGCCTTGTACGTATTTTAATATTTCTTAATTAGTTTAGGAAGACTCTTTAGGAAGACCAAAGGGTAGTCTTCCTAATTACTAAGTTGGCCTTATTAAAATTAATGAACTATTTTTAATTAGTATAAGTATGTAAGGGTATTTTCGGAAGTTAAAAGTTTCACCATCTAAGTTTTCCTATTATATAGTAGAATAGATATTTGATATAATTAATTAATGTTTAGAGTTCAGACAAACCTCCGAACTATGTGTGTATTGGAAATTATAGTTTTGCTATGACTATAATCAAATACTTACAATTTTCTTACAACCGTCACGTGTCAGAAAGAGAAGTTGTAAGTATTTGGTTGTAGACTTAACATTTTTTTTCTGAAAATTTATAGCTTCATCTCTTCTGATAGGTTGGTTGGTGATCATTGAACTCATCTTCATAGATAATAGTGTATGTAAATTTCCTGAGAGATTTGGGTTGGTTGGTGAATGGTGATCATTTAACTCATCTTCATACTATATGTAAATTTCTTGAGATACTTGTACAAAGATGCATATTGCATACGGATGGAATACACTGTTGTATCATTTGGTTAGAAAACCAACTATCATTTACTATATTTAGTCCCACATCGGATAGGCCAACGCCCTCATTAGTCCATATATTACTTCCCCTCATTAAGTAGTCTGCATATTACTTGTGAGTCGATCTAGATCCTACTACCGGGTATTGGCTTTTTGGTTGAGACCCAAAAGAAGGTTTTTGCTCCTGATTATTTTTTCTGACTGTTTTGACTCTCATTTAATTGGGCTTTTATTTCCCAACGGATTTATATTTATGTCTCATAAATGGGCTGTTCAGGACCATTAAATCCTATTAAAACTTTCGGGCTATATATGCTATCCATTTCCTTTATGTTGTGGACACAATCCTGACGTGAAAAGTATCCACAAAATTCTATCTCGTTTCTCTCCTCTCGTGGACAGCAACCAACCTCTGTTGTTTCAAATTCTTCTTCTGGACGATGGCCAAGTTCGGATTACGCTCTAGAAGCTGTATGTGCAGTGATTATAAGCCGGTAGCATAGGAGTTTTATATTTAGAAGGATTAGATAATAAATATCTACATAGACCTCGCATAATCTCTTAGAGTAGTGCTTCATAGGCGACTTTTTCAGAGACCAGTAACACTAAATTTTTATTGTTTTATTTTGTTTACAAGAAATCAAAGGAAAATTATTCAACAATTTAAGAGATTACTCATGTGTTTATTTTACTTGATCTATTTAACATATGAAAATTTTGATACAACATCTCCATACTTCAGCCTTGTGCCAGTCTGGTTTCAGTGTATAATTTTCGGATTTCTGCAAGTTGGAAAAGTTCGATGAAGAGCATTATCAAGTCTGGAAGAGAAAGGTTTACCTAACTCTTCAACTGAAAGACGTTGATCATGTTCTGTTGGAGGAAGAACCCTCTGTTCCAGACACTGGATCTACTGTCGCCATCAACGTGGTTACCAAACTCCAGGCCAAGTGGAGAAGGAAAAATAGCATCTGCAGGCTTCTCATCCTGAATGCTATGGAGGACTCCCTGGCAGAATCCTACTCGAAGAAGGAACTTGCCAGAGACATATGGGAGTCTGTGAAAAATCTGTATGAAGAAGATAAGAACAGGAGCAAAATGTTTGTGGTTGAAAAATATCACAAATTGCTCTTTGAGGATGAAAAGTCCATGCTGCCACAGGTGAAGGAATTTCTGAAGCTGCGTCAGAAACTGAAAGACGAAGAGATGTCCCTTCCCGACAAGTTTGTCGTCGGAGGGATCGTCTCAAAAATTTCCTGCTGGATGGAGTACTTTCTATGCAAGGATGCACAGAAAGAAGCTAGACATTAGCTTGGGAGATCTACTTCAAGAGATCCATGTTGAGGACAAGATACGTTCCCAACAGAAGGTGGACAATTTGTCCAAACAGTTGGCTAAAGCCAATCTTGTGCAGACGAGAGATCCCAAGGGAAAGCAGGCGGCTTCTCATCCCAAGAAGAAGGACTTTACTAATCTAAAAGTGAAGGGTCATTCTTTCAAGCAACAGAAGACTAAATCCCACGTGACTTGTTACAATTGTGGCAAGAAAGGCCACTACAAGAGTGAATGCAGATCTAAGCCTAAACAATCAGAGAAAGGTGAGCCTAATAAGGTTTCATTGGTTTCTAACATTGTTGTTATGATCGGACAGGTCACAACTGTGGGGGTTGACTCTGACTGGTGGATAGACACTGTACAACATGCCATGTCTGTTCTGGCAAGGAATGGTTCGTCACGTACCAGCCAATATCTGAGAAGGCTGTCATGGCGAACCAGGCCCAAACTGAAGTTCTGGGGATCGGGACCGTGGAACTGAAACTCACCTCTGGGAACACTCTGACGCTTCAAGGTGTGAAACATGTTCCGACGATTGTCAAGAACCTGATCTCTGGGAGCCTGCTCTGCAACGCAGGCTTGAGGATGGACATCAATGCTGTTCAGATGGTGATGTCCAAGAAAGGAACATACTTCGGAAAGGCTTATCAAACCGAAGGAATGTTTAAAATTAAGCTTGTCAACCAGTTTGAAGACATTAATGCAGTTGTATTTTCTGATTATTCTCTTGAGTTGTGGCATAATAGACTAGGACATGTTCATTGTAAAAGAATTAACAAAATGTCTAGTCTAGGACTTATCTCCAAATGTGGGGATAAGGTGGAGAAGTATGAAGTGTGTACTCAGACGAAGATCACAAGGAAACCCTTTCATCGGGTCAATCAAAGCACATATCTTCTGGAGTTGGTGCACTCCGATATCTGTGACTTCAAACATTTCTCCACGAAGGCCGGAATGAAGTATTTCATAACCTTCATCGATGACTTCTCAAAATACGCGTTCGTCTATGTTTTCCATAAATAAATTTACTTTATTTATTTTGTATCTGAGAAAATTACAACTGTAGGAATCTAATCTAGAAGACGATTACTTTATCCCTTGGACGATGCGATGAAGAAGACTCGAACTTTGAAGAACTTGGACAGCAACTGGGCAATCTCTCCGTTCTCTCTGAAATTGACTGTAGTCTCTGATGAAGATGAAGAAACTCTCTTTTATAGAGTTCAGGATAACTGTCCTTAAGCATACGCTCAGGTAGTTACTTGACGTGTGCATAACTGCAGGGACGCGTGGCAAATTCTGATGGAGACACATTAGCGTGCGGTTGAAAGTAGTGGAGGATATTCAGGAGAGATTGATGGCATGAATGCCACGTTGCATAACTTCTGAAGAAGTGGATAACTGAGTACAGGACACGTGAGAACGTGTGTTAACTGCTCGTTGAAAATCATTCTGGACATAACTGCTGTGATACGCTGCCTTGGAAGAAGAATCATACGCTAGCTTTGAAGGCACATGTCTTGCATACGCTTACTTGGACAGCGTAGAACCATATAAAGCTGATACGCTCACATTATTGACAGGGAGTCGTATGGAAACTATACGCTCACTTGTCAAGGAGTCGTATGGAATCCATACGCTCACTTGGTTGAAAAGGAGTCGTATGAGATCCATACGCTCACTTGTTTGAGAAGGAGTCGTATGAGATCCATACGCTCACTTAGTTGAGAAGGAGTCGTATGAGATCCATACGCTCACTTAGTTGGAAGGAGTCGTATAAGAAATAAGTAGACACGTGGCATGTTTGAATAAGTAGACACGTGGCCATCATCAATCTTCTTTGATACGCCATATCTTCCAATAACTGACAAAATCTTCTCGAGCGTCGTGACTGCGGATATGATGGCTGACAGACTGTCAAAACTGACAGTAATGATGGCTTTTACATTTATGAGAAATGCTGAGCTGTCCTCGTAAAAGACAAAACCGACTCTTCGAAAATATATACGACGGCTAGTCTCCATTGGACAGCTGTCTTTGCACGAAAGACGAAGTGTCAGATTTATCTTTTATTAAATATATGCTGTGCTGTCATCTCAGAAAATAAAATATTTACTGAGCATACGGCCTTTGGATGAGCGTATGGCCTTGATTGAGCGTATGACTTGAACTGAGCGTATGGCTTTGAGCGTATGACTTGGACTGAGTCTTATGTCAGCGTGTCATAATTTTCACACCCTACAAGACCCCCTTCAAAGTTTTCGAACTTTATGAATTTCAAAAGTTCGAAATTACTTTGAACTTTAAAGTGAGAATAAGTCCTGACACGCTGGCATGAGTTTGTTATCTTTCTCAATATCAGTGCAAATCTTTAGGGATTTTGCTTAAAGAATATCTGCCGTTTGAACTACTTTCTTTCTTCTATAAATAGGTCTTCCAAAATCTATTTTATTTCTTTACCAGAGCTTTTGCCTTCGAGAGAGAAAAGAGCTTTCAGAAACTCAAGATCTTTCTTCTTCTTCTTCGTCTTTAACTCCATCTCCATTAATGGCACCCAAGATTGATGCTGCTGCGAAAGGAAAGGGAAAAGCCCCTGAAGAGTCATCTCATCATGCCGTCGACACTGCCACTACCAAGAAGACGGCCAGTCAGCGTGTTTCACGCAGTGAACGGCCGTTGAAACCTCTTTATGGTGAGGACGAAGATGATGAACAAATAACTATTCCCTTTTTAGGGCTCTGGTTAGAACAAAACTCAGAAAACGTATCCCTCTTTAGGGTCAATACGTCAGCAAATACGCTTCCCTCTTTAGGGTTTAGTCGTATTCCATGTTTTTCGTTTTTACGAAAAATATGTTTGGAGCGTATATCTGTAAGATACGCGTATTTTTGATAGAGATATCAAAATACACTATCTTTAAAAAGAATATGCTATGGCAATTTGTTCCATTGAGATACGTTAACTCCTGTGTTTAGCGTAAACTTTTGATGATCATCTTGTCAACCATACGCTGATATGCTCAAACTGATCATAAACTGAACTTTAAAAACCATTCACTTAAGATAAAATCTGTTATACGCTTAAAGAAAACTAAGCGTATACTGAACCTTGAGTCTGCCATACGCTTAAAGAAAATTGAGCGTATACTGAGTCTTGAGTCTGCCATACGCTTAGTAAAAACTGAGCGTAAGTTGAGCTATATGCTTAGTAAAACTGAGCGTATGTTGAGCTGTACGCTTAGCAAAAACTGAGCGTATGTTGAGCTGTACGCTTAGTAAAAACTGAGCGTATGTTGAGCTGTACGCTTAGTAAAAACTGAGCGTATGTTTAAACTTTATCATCTCTTGACATTGAAGATTTCTAATACTTTATTCTTCATTTGTAGTGGATATTCTGGCTCAGGAAGCAGAATTTGAAGGAAGTATGGAAAATAATTATAGAAGTGATTTATCACATGTTCGTTTTCCCCAATTTGACGGACCTTCCACTAGAATAGCTCTGTTGACCAATCAGGAAGATGATACTTTGCTAAACCTGATGAGTGGATTACCGTTACAGAGTGTAGATGGTGTTGTCCATTTGAAGCCAGTATTCCTTTTTGGAGATGCTATTGACATGAATTCCCAGCCTGCTCTGGACAAAGTATCATACAGTTACTATAGGGATGGTGATGTAAATCAGCCTATGTATTTGACTGGTTTGACAAAGAGTATCAACATAGCCCGTTTATTCCATTCGGGTCAGCAAAGACAGATGAAGTGGGATATTACTCCATCCCGACAAGCTAAGGCTGGGTGGATTGGATATCGTCAAGGAACGTTCCGCAGTGGTACTGAACCACATGTCACATCTCTGCGAGGACTGTTACCTGCCACCATCCCTCCTGAGGACTCAGCACTGTTGAAGCCAGTCAGAGTCCCAATTTTTGCCAACGAATTTGTTCAATTGAAGAATGCCATCTACCCAAAACAGTCAATGAGGCTGACTGGTCTAGTAAATCCAGAGAACACTAGATGGACTGCTCTAGTGAGATGGATTTTGCAGAACTTCGATGCACAGTTGAAGGCGATAGGTTTATATGATGCCATTAAGTGTACTGCTTATGGTTTCAAACCAAACTCGGATCTGTTTTTGGCATTAGCGGAGAGATATAACTATCGGACCGGCACCTTTATGACCCCAAAGGGCGAGATGGGATTCGCCCTTCATGAAATGGCATATATATCTCAGCTACCAACGGCAGATTTGCCATATGAAGAATATATCCCTTTTGTTGACGAAATGAATAAGATTTCTGCAGCCAACCCACTAATTCTTTATGTATTTGAAGAATTAATGTGTCATTACAACATCTGTAAAGCTTTTTATAAGGGACAAGGTGGAGAGGGGGACTCCAATTGTTATTCTTCGAAGTGGATGGCTTATTTGTTTCAAGGCCGCACTGACGAAGTCCAAAAGAAGAAAAAGACCGAACAGTATGTCGGTAAATTCAAGCCTTTGAGTCAAGCCGAGATTAACAGATTAATCCGGGAGACTAATCATGATGACATTGTCGTCGAAGAAGACATCGATAGCTACAAGGCCGGTGATAGGTTAGAAACCTATATTAAACAAGGTGGTCGAGAATTGTCCGTTGAAGGTCATCTGGCTGGTTTTATATCTCTTTGGCTGAGGAAGTTCGTAGTCCCTGGCACCTGTTCGGCAGACAGGATGCACAGAGGCGTCGTCTTCGCAGCAGTCCGGCTAGTTTTTGGGTATAAGATGGATCTATTAACAGCAATGACCTGCCGTCTGAATGCCGGATTAAGGGCATACACAGATAGGATGTTCGAATTGGCACGGAAGAGTCTGACGTCCTTTCCTCGGGTAGAAATGCCCTTTACATACTTGTTTGGATGGCTGCTTCTTCATTTTGAATCTCTGATGAGTGCTGGGATGGCTAGGCCAGATGACACTTTTCTTGAAAGGTACAAGCACATACCGAAATGGAGATATGATACTTTAACCGATTGCAGAACCATCTTGAACAGGGGAGAACTATGGAGCTTCACCTGTGTTCCTCCCCCTATTGGTTATGAGACCATGCCCGGGAGATTGATTGACGGCGTTGGTGCTAATGAGTTGGATGATGTCCAACATGAATGGCTAAAGAGAATCAGGCCATCTCATTTAATTTGCCGCCGTGACAACATCACATATCTAGAGCCATATCTTCCGAGCAGATTTGCTCGTCAATTTGGTTACGATCAGTTGCATGTGGGCAATGCAACGACGTGTTTTGCTCATCAAGGTGGGTTGGTTGATGGTGCCAGAGCTTGGCTATATTACATTGCCAAAGGTACAGGGGCTACCTTTTCTATGCCAGATCCGGTCAACTATCGAAGAGGAGCTAAGATATTGGCGTCCTATGCCAGATTTTATGTATCAGCTAATACCTTTGATAAAAAATTTAGCATCTTAGGTAAAAGCTTTATTCATGTTGAAAAGAAATCAACCAAATCCGCCTTGCCTAGGGATTGTCACGACAAAGAAGATCCTCTGGCCACCGATGAAATTGATGATGATGTTTTAGAAACTTTCTTCTCTGATGACCTTCATCAACCATTGCATGTGCCTATCGGGAGTGCTGAAGAAAGTATATCTATTGACAATACCCCGAAGAGGAAGAGGAGTAAAGGTGCTGCGGGTCCTACCGCAAAAAGAGCTACTCGAGCAGAAACTCGAAGTCGCGGAGGAATTACTATTCCCGGGAACTCTCCTGTTTCTGAACGAGCCAGAGATGTTGATGAAGCAGGTAGTGATCCAATAGACAATTATCCTACTGTTCCTTTAACCAGAAGAATAGGAAGGAAAGTAATAGTTTCAAAAACTAAATCCGTAATTTGTCTGGATGCAGAGAGTCCCACCAATCGTGCTACGCGATTGGCTGCAGAAAAGCAAGCTTCTTTTGATTTCTCTGTAAAGACAGAAGAAGAAGAAGAGATTCCTGAAACTGCTGGGTCTTCTAGGCCTTCTGATATAGGCTCAGTTCCACCAATGGCCGATGATGCGCAGGAAATTAGTCAACCTGCGGTAGAGGCCGAGCATCGGACTGAAACGGCTAATGACTTACTGATTTCGGGAGAATCAGTGAAGGAAGCCACTCCTCTCAATCCAATTGTTGAAGCTTCAGAGAGCGAACAAGTCGACTATGAACCGTCGTCACATTCGTCTGGAGAAGAAGACATGGAGATAGACGATGAGTCACCGTCTAAAACACCAATCGATGCACTGAAGACCATCGGTCAACACTCAGGGTTGACACCAGAGCCGGAGAGGCATCTGGAAATTGAAGTTCAAATTCCGAGTACTTCTGGAGCGGGAAGCAGTGAAATAAATCCCGTGTCAGAAAGTACCCTGAACAGACTAAAAGCCGGATTGAATGATCCGAAGGAGACTGAATATGAACCAACTCCAGGTAATATTTTATTCATCAAAGTTTTGTCTTGTCTCTGCTTTATTTATCTTTTGGTTTTGATCATGCTTCTTTTATTTCAACAGCTGTAGGAACTGCACCGGCTATGAGTTCTACTCAAGCCCCAGTTGTTCAAACTGAAGTGGGTGAGGGGAGTTCCCATCTGCCGAGTTCTCCAAAGGCACTAACTTCAGCTCCAAGAATAGAAGCTCCTCCTGCTCCTTTCCCTATTATTGCAGCGACTCCCAGTTTTGACACAGGGATAACAAAAGTCATGGGGATGTATTCAGATATTATTTATACATATCTGGATACATATTCGAGGCGACTTATGAAAGATGAGACTATGCCCTTTTCGAGTCTTCGAGAAGCGACTAGTTTCCCACGTTCAGCCTTGAGACAATCTGGTTATGAGGCTCAATGTGTCTTCTTTGAACATCTCCTGAATGATTTAGAAGCCAACATCCAAATATACTGGGAGACTAAAAAGGAGGATATTGAATCTCTGACTGCAGCTGAAATTTCTCAATTGGAGAATGAAGCTCAAGCTCAGCATATTGCTCTGACAGAATTCCTTGCTCAATCTTCTAAAGAGTTAATGGCAAAAGACGAAGAAATAATAAGTACTCGTCAGAATATGGAGCGCTTAGAGAAGGATAAAGCGTCAAGAGCTGAGGAGCTTAGAAAATTGAGGGAAGAGCTAGCTCGTATTCAGAAGCAAATTACCTCTGTGGAGAAAGAACAATCAAAGATTGCTGCTGATCATCAATCTGAAGCTGAACGCTGTCAAATTTTACAGCAAGAGCGAGAATTAATGCAAATCAATCAGATTGAAGAAACCAATCGCCGTAGTTCTATTATTGTAGAATATGACCAACGGAGGATTGGAATTGAAACATCAGAGCGAATAAAGAAAGCTCATGATGAGAAGATGAATAATGTAATCATTCGTATTCAGGAGATCATTACACCTCCTAAATAGTTCTTTTACATTTTTCATGTACTGAAATGTTTTTTTTTTTTTTGAAATCCAATTGTAAGCAATGTTTTGATTCTGATTAAAGAAATGAACATCTTGGCTTGATTTCAATTCTGTGGATGACACTTTTGTAGAAAACATGTTCAGAGGTAAATAATACATGACATATTTCAATAGAATAGAATATACAAATAAACTTTACAACTCTATCATGATATTAAACCAAAGATTTTTTTTTTAGTTTAATACTGATTAGAGAAAACAGAATTCAGATATAAAGATATCTTTGAATTATATTTTCCATGATTTTTGGACTCGGAAATCAAAAGACGAGATATCATTTTCCTAAAAATATGATACATACTGAGATAGAAAATTCAGAGGTAATATGGACATAATTTTCTATATAAGATCTTTATTAAAACCACTGGGGATCTAATAAAACAAAATATCAAATTCTCTGGGAAGATGATACATGGTGGAATATCAGTTTTCTCTGGGGATAACGATATCGAAATAACTTTTGTAAAGAAGAATTTTATATTTGCTGGGGAATGATGAAAATATTATACATAATATTTCTTTAAGAATTTGTCATTGATAGGCATCATCATGACTTTTCCATCCATGGAGGCAAGCTGGTATGCTCCGTTAGAGAAGACTTTGTTTACTACGAATGGGCCTTCCCATTTCGCATCAAATTTGTCTTTGCTCATATGTGTCATGGTCATAGGACGTCTGACAGTAAGGACCAGTTCTCCCTTCTGATATGCTCTGACTTTGACTTTTCGGTTAAAAGCCTTTGAGTTCGGGCCTGATACAGCTCGATATTTTGTTGAACATACAATCGTTTTTCATCTAAAGCTTCTAACTCTTGAAGTCGAAGACGATCATTGTTTTCTGTTGTCAGTTCATTGGAGATTGCAATTCTCAGAGAAGGAATCTGGATCTCAAGGGGAACAACAGCTTCACACCCATATACTAAAGAGAAAGGTGTACATCCGGTCGCATTGCGAACTGTGGTGCGGTAGGCCCATAAACATTCACCAAGCTTCTCGCTCCAGTTTCGTTTGTTGGAAGAAACGAACTTTTTCAAGAGTTTGATGATTGTTTTATTGAAAGCTTCTGCCAATCCATTAGCTGCTGGATTATATGCTGTAGAAGCTAAATTATTAATCCGATGATCGTCGCAGAATCGAGTAAATTTCTGACTGACAAACTGCGGTCCGTTATCATGAATAATACGCCGAGGAACACCAAATCGATAGATAACATGATGTTTGACGAAGTTGATAACACTAGAAGTTTTAACTTCAGATAACGGGATTGCTTCAGCCCATTTGGAAAAGTAATCGGTTATTGCTAAAATAAACCGATGTCCTCTTGATGATGGTGGGTTGATGGGACCAATGACGTCCATGCCCCAAGCTTCAAAGGGCCATGATGCCGCTGTTGGGTGTAAGAATTCTGACGGTTGATGTATAAAGTCTGTATGAATTTGACAGGCTTTACATTTCCGAGCATATTGAATAGCGTCAGCCACCATCGTGGGCCAATAATAACCCATACGTCGGATACGCTCTTGAAGTTTAGGACCTGGTTGATGAGCTCCGCAAACACCATCATGTGCTTCACGGATTATCTGTTGTGTTTCTTCACCAGCAATACATCGGAGGAGAAGACCGTCGTAAGACCGACGATATAATGTTTTCATCGTATGATTATAATAGAATCTGAGAGATCGACGTCGAATAGACGCTACTTCACTCGGATTATCAGGAAGTATATCATACAAAACAAAATTTAGAAACGGGCGTCTCCAGTCTTCAATTATGGCTTCTGTTTCATTAGAAAAGACATATTCCATAGTAGAATCGGAAGAAGACGAGGATATTTTGTCAAACTTTAATCCAGCATCAAAGTTGAAAGAATCTTCGTCTGGTTTATAAGGAAAAGCCAAAGCCAAATTATTCTCAACACAGAATAGTTCTCGGTTATAAACCACTATCACTTGCTGACGTCTGATTGGTATAGCTAATACAGCAGCAAGATTAGCTAAAGCATCAGCTTCTGCATTATAGGCTCGTCGAACATGTTCAATAAAGAAACCTTCAAAAGATGAGGCTATAGAGAGTGCTGCTCGATGATAAGGTATCAAATCCTGGTGACGGACTTCATACGTTCCTCTGATCTGATTGACAATAAGCTTGGAGTCTCCAAAAACTTCCAAATATTGAATATCTAGATGTTTAGCAAGTTGAAGACCAATGAGTAATGCATTGTATTCGGCTACATTGTTTGAACATGATTGATCTAGAGAATAAGCCCTATGAATAGTTAGTCCCTCTGGGGATACAAGAACAATCCCAACTCCAGCTACAATATCGCCGTTAGGACCTATTCTAGATGCTCCATCAAAGAATAGACGCCAGGTAGAAACTTCTTCAGAAATCAGATTTGAATCCAAGACTTCATCAGGAATATCATCATATAATTTAGAATCTTCTGGAATTGCATGAGCAGCCAGAAAATCAGCAAGAGCCTGTCCTTTAACTGACTTCTGAGGAATATAATGCATATCGTATTAAGCTAACAAGATTTCCCAATTAGCTAGTCTGGAGTTGAGAATACCAGGTTTCTTCATCATAATCCTGATGGAATTCACTCTGGAAATAACGTGAATCGTTTGACCGATAATATAATGTCGCGTTTTCTGAACAGCAAACATTAATGCTAAGCATTCTTTCTCGATTGGAGAATAACGCGGTTCAGCACCTGTCATTGTGCGACTGAGATAATAAATAGCCTGTTCATGGCCATCTTTATTTTTCTGGGCAAGTAATGCACCAAGAGAATGATCCATGGCTCGAACATATAGAAGGAATGGTATCTCCGAAACGGGAGGTACTAAAACTGGAGGGTTCATGAGATACTGTTTAATATCGTCAAATGCTTTTTGACATTCTTCGTTCCAGATGAAAGATACATCTTTCTTCAGAAGTTTGTTGAATGGTCTGCAGCGTCCTGATAAGTTAGAAATGAATCTCCTGATATAAGCAATTCTTCCTTGAAATCCCCGTAGCTCTTTTAAGGTGCGTGGAGGATGCATCTCTTGAATGGCTTTGATCTTCTCGGGATCCACGTGTATACCTTTAGCGGTAATGACGAAGCCGAGAAATTTACCACTAGAGACGCCTAGGAAGGACTTAGTAGGGTTCATTTTAAGTTGATGCTGACGCATTAAATCAAAGATAGTCTTCAAATCGTGGATATGATCCTCCTTTCGTCGACTTTTGACCGCAATATCATCAACATAGCATTCTACTATTTTCCGGAGATGTTCGCAAAATATAGTGCTCATTGCTCGCTGATATGTTGCTCCTGCATTCTTGAGACCAAACGGCATCACTGTATAACAGTATGTACCGATCGGCGTTCTGAAGGAAGTGTGTTTTTCATCATCTGGAAACATTTTGATCTGGTTGTATCCCGAATACCTATCCATAAATGACATTCATTCGAAACCACATGTGTTATCGATCATGACATCAGTAATTGGAAGAGGAAACTCGTCTTTAGGACAAGCCGCATTGAGATCACGAAAATCTATACAGACCCGGATCTTACCAGTCTTTTTAAGGACAGGAACGATGTTAGCCACCCATTCAGGATGTTGTTCCTCTCGAATAAATCCAGAAGCCATAAGCTTGTTGACTTCAGCTTCAATTGCATCCATGATATCTGGACGAAATCGTCGCTGTTGTTGTTTGACCGGTTTAGCATTTGGCATGATATTGAGTTTGTGCATTGCAATCTTCGGATCTAGTCCTGGCATATCTTCGTAACTCCAAGCAAAGACATCGATATAATCACGAATAAGCTTGATCATGTCTTGCTTATCCGTTTCTGAAAGACTTTCACTGATGAATATTGGTTTAGGAGAACCTTCTTCACCAACATCAATTTGGATCAGTTTATCTTCGGTAGGAGGTTTCCTCTGCTCGAATCTGAATTCCCATTGATTATCTAATCTTTGAGCCCATTGTTCTGATTCGGGTGATATTTCAAAATCATCCTCATCTTCATCATTTTCCTGCGGGCCATCAACGGAAACCATATTGATGGATAGAATAGAACGATGGATATTGCCAATACTCGTGTCAGAATCCCAAGAGAGGGAATCAGAAGACTCAGATCGTTCGTCTTCATCGGATTTTGAATCTTCATGGACTATATTGATAAAGGAAGTAGGAGTAATGTAACCTAAACCATATTTTGTTCTTCCGTATTTTAATGGAGGAATTCGAACATGCATTCTTCTTCCTTTTCCATTATTGAGACTGGTTCTAAAGTCATAACCCATATTCTTAATGATATTTTTGGATTGTTGACTGTAGCGACGCAGTTGTAACCTTCCAGTATCGTCGTTTATGTCATCTTCTTCCAAGTTAGGAGGATTCTGGGGTCCTTTATAAAAGAAGATTGGATTTTCTCCCTTCTTTTTAGCAGGGACCACGAAGTATGATTTTTGTATGGATTCCAATGATACGTCTGTATGAAGAGTTTGAACAACCCCTATAGTTAGTGACTCTAAGCTATCTAGAAATTGTAAATAACTTTGTACATGATCACAGACATCAATATACTGCAAAGGAGATGCTTCATTAATATTAGATACTGTATTTACAACAGAAGGCCGAACCTTATCAGACTTAGTCAAATTAATGACAAAAGGGGGAGAGGAAGAGCGATCAGAAGTTTTGTTTCGATTAAGATCGATAACAAAAGGCTCAGAAGAGGTGAGCTCCTTTGAAGAAGATCGTGGATAAGTAGTACGTCCACTGACTGGAATGACTAGAGTATCTGGTCTAGCCTGAGAAGATGGAGGGGGAGTGGTACGTCCACTGACAGGAATTATCAGTGAACCTTGTGGAGCTTGGGCATGTGATAAAGTAGTACGTCCACTGACAGGAATTATCAGTGAGCCTTGTGGAGCCTGGGCAGGTGATGGAGTAGTACGTCCACTGACAGGAATTATCAGTGAGCCTTCTTCAGATGATTTAACAGACTGCGGAGGAGTGATACGCCCTTTTACAGGAATAACAAAAGTGCCAACTTTTGATATCTCATCATCATTATCCATAGCTTGCAAGACTTTTGAGTATTCATCTTTGTACATGCGAGCGTCATTGAAGTAAGCTTCAACTCCTTTGAATGGATAGAGATCTGCAACCTCCTTTTGAACTTCTCTATTATCATCAACGTATTTGAAACACTGATGAAGAGTCGAAGGAACGACATTATGTTCATGCAAGAATGGTCTCCCCAACAGAGCATTGTATGAGCAACCATGATTGTTGATGATGTAAAAAGTAACTTTAGTGCGAAGATCGCCTATTTGAAATTTGAGGCGAATCTTGCCCAAAGGCTCACTTTTTCCTTGATTAAATCCCAAGATGGTAGTGATAGTGCTGGAAAGGCTATGTACAGGTATCTTCAGTACGTCTAGCATAGCTTTTGGCATAATACTGAGAGCAGATCCTGGATCAATCAAGAGACGATCAACCTTCATAGAATCAATATATCCTGTATGATATAAAGGACGGTCATGTCGATTATCCTCTAGCAGCATATCGTCCTGCGTAAAGGTAATGTTCGGAATAAATTCCAATACATTATGGCAATGAGAAACAGATTCTGTTTCCAGCTTCTTGAGAAGAGTTAGGCAGGTTTCTGCTTGCAGCAGTGCTTCACTTAGAGTTTCTCGAGTCTCTTTAGAGAGGCGTAAGAGCTCAAAGATTGATAATTTGGCTGGGGTATTGGCTAGTTGAGCCAATATATCAAAATTATAAGGCTTTTCAAGTCCTGTAGGAGATGACTTCTTCAATGGTTTGTCGAAGCGGACTTGTTGTTTGCCTTTGTCAGCTGCCGTTGGTTTAGAAGGAACTGTTTCAACAGGAACATTTAAAGGCTCTTCAGTAGAGACTGGTGTTGAAGCTGTAACCGGAGGAACGTCAGAAGTTTCTTCAGGAATCTCAGCATAATCTTTCAGATATATTTTTCCTGACCGAGTTCCAGCATGAACTTCAACTTCAGATTCTGGTTCAGGGTCTATGGAAACCATGTTGCAGCTCTTGGTTCTTTTATGCTTGATGAGAGCTTCATTCCAGAAACCAAGGCCAACACGAGATTGATTATGTCTCATAGTGATGGCCAAAGGTGCTCGGAGTCCTTTGCCTAAGTTCAAACCAGGAGCAGTGGCTAGATCATAACCCATCTTTGCCATAAATTCACGAGATTGTGAACTATATAGATGAAAAGCAGGCTTGTACCTATCTTCAAATTGAGGTACAAATTTTATCTCCGTAGGGAGTGAATTTTCTGCTGAGATGAAAGTAGAGGTTAGATAAAAATCGGGTGTAAAACTAGAAGTCACATTGCATGACTTAGTCTTCCCGAGCTTCTTTTTAGATAATGAAGTCTTCCGAGGAGAAGAGGAAGACGTTTCAAACTCCGTCATTAAATCTGGATGAATCCACATGATCTCTCCCTTCTTGGTTGTGACAGGAACAAGTCCATCATTCTGTGCTGGTGGGATGTTTATAACTTCGAGAGTTGCTTTGGGGATAGGAACAATCCCACTTTCTACCATTAAGGGAGAGAAGTCACCGAACTGCATTGAAATTACATTTGCTGTGACTGTTTTGTCTTTGGGTGTTAATGTCACCGCTCCTGATTTAATCATCTCTTGAATCTTCCCTTTTAATACATAGCAAGACCGGATTGTATGACCCAGCATTCTATGATATGGATAGTATTTTGGATGATCTGTCTTATTGGCTTCATCGGGCTTTTTAATTTCTGGCAATTGAATCTTATTACCTTTGAGCAAGCATTCAAAGATACCCTGAACATCATCATCGTCGAAAGAATATTCTTCCTTCGGCCGAGGAGGTCTCTGTTGTTGATTTGTTGGAGCTGGAGTAGCTTGGGTAGTCTTTACCTTTTGACTACTGCTTTGGAGATTGACTTCAAGAGCTTCTTTCCCTTTGCGATTATTGGGTCGAGTACTATTGCTAGCACTCTGATTTGATTCTTTGGGAGCCATTTGTACCCCCAGACCCTTGAAGGTCTCAGCACTGACCTCGGCAGCTTTGGCACTGACAATGAAAGAAGGCCAATCTTGGAACTGAGTGGACCCTGTCCACATGCTGATAATTGGTAAGAGATTCGACTTGCAAGTGTCGATGGTAACAGCATCGGGAGTTCCGAGAGGCATTTTGAGGGCTTCTCTTCTGAATCTTTCAATGAAGTCCTCGGTGGTTTCATTATTTTTCTGTTTAATTCTTATGAGGGCTGACATGGTCATGTCGTTGAGCCCTTCATAGAATCGTTCAAGAAACATTTGCTTGAAACCGGCAAATGAGGTAATACACCCGTCAGGGAGACTTCTATACCATTCATAAGCCGTTCCTTTGAGACATCCAACGAACACCCGAGTAAGGAGGGCGTCACTTGGTTGCAGTTGATCAGTCATTACTTCAAAATGATTAATGAACTGACTTGGGGAGGTTGTCCCATCAAAGAAAGAGATGGTCGGAGGTTTGTATTTTGGTAGATACGATACCTGCTTCCATTCTATCGGGTAAGGTTGCTTGATACCTAACCTTTGCAAACCATCCTTCTGTTTGAATGCCTCGAATTGAGTTCGGAGATTCTTTAACTCTTCAGAAACAATTCCAGAGGATTGGGGAGTTGTAACTTGTTGAGTGTAATTGGGAGGAGGGACTGCAGCATATGTACCACCCCCAGCTCCAGACTGACTTGGAGTGGGTTATACAGGAACATTAGATTGTACTCCCGGAATAGTAGAGGGTTTCGGGTTTGGAACAACAGGAGTATTTAATATAACTGGAGGAGCTGTCTGTTGGACTTGCTGAGTTTGATGCTGAGCTTGCATAAGAGTGTGCATAGCATTCAATGTATCTGCCATAGCTCGCAACTGTTGTTCTAAGGAAGAAATCCTTTGTTCATGAGCTTCGGTGCTAGTCGAAGGTTCATGATTGCCCTCTGCCATGTAAGTAGTAATCATTCGAGGAATAGATGATGAAACAGTCTGTTCTGAATCATCACTGTGTGAATCAGTATCTTTCCCGGGGCTATTTACGGGAGTCAATACTGGAAAGTTAGATTCTCCAAGGAAGTCTTCTGTGATCTCCGGATTACCACTTGGATGAGAAGAAGAAGAGGCTCTGGCCAAGGCTCCGGTCCTGGATCGGGTGCCGAGATAAACACCATCTTCAGAGTCTGATATAGCATCAGACCGTATGCTACCCCCAATATTTCTGGAGGTCATGTTGACAGAAGCATAAAGAGGTTCATCTTCATCCGACATTGGTTCATATTGAATCCGTTCGAAAACAGATTGTCTTTTTGGTGAACAACAACATTGAATTACAACTCGAGGTTGGAAGTTGCAACCATGCTTTTCATGACAAATATGAGCAATATCATAACCTGACGGAGTGTCAATTCTCCGTTTATTTTGCAAATACTCCCGGAGATCTGTAGGAACAGATTGGGAAGTACTTGAAGATAGTTTCTGTGTAGAAACTTGTCTTTTGTTCTTCTGTCTTCTTGGTTCCTGAGTGTATAAAGACTGATTAATTTGAGCCACATAGTTCTTGGCATATTCTGCATCAGGGTCTAATATACTTGTCTCAGTGGAACCGAGACGATTCTGATTAAGCTTGTTACGAAGATCCGTAGGAGATCTGACTTTGATATCAGTCTTGGATACTTGTAATTTGCCTTTCTCAGATCGAGAAATTTGGAGAGAAGGAAGATGGGTATTATTCCGACTGGGAGTCGGTAATAATCCATCTTTAGAGGAATTAGCCAAAAGGCATTTTCCTTTGTTTGATCTAGTAAGAGTACTAGTCAAATTAACTCCAGAGGTAAAGACCTTAGGAGTAGAGGAGTTGACTAAAGAGTCTTTCTCCTTGGTTGGCACAAGATATGCAAGTTGAGGGGGAATCATTTGTATGTTCTGTGGAAGAGAACCCCCAGCCTGATTTTGAGAAACAGTCAAAGGACTGTATCTGTTAGCATACGCTGACTTCAGTTTGGACTTCTGGTCATATGCTGCCTTTTTATTAGCATACGCTGGCTTTGGCTTAGCGTACGCTGCCTGATGTTGGATTTTGTATGCTGCCCTTTGAATACCATACGCTGAGAGTCATCAATGGCTAAAGAGCCGACTGCTGTCGTAAGAGTAGAGGGAGAAGGGACTTTGACTTGTCCAGAGATGGTTTTCCTTGTACACGCTGACTTGGTTAAAGAACCAATTTTGTCAGCGTGACTAGGAGAAGCCACTGTTGCCGTGTTCAGAGAAGCCGAATCATGCTTCATGGAAGTTGAAGACATGTTCTTGTCAGCATGAGAAGTGACAGAAGCGTCTCGGACTGCTGCAGAAGACTTAGGGACATAGACGGAGCGTCCCTTCTTCTTGGCAGCAGGAAGAGTGGAGGAAGCACTGCGGCCCTCCTTCGCCTTGAGCATTTCTTCATAAGCCGATTGGTCGAATTGTACAACCATCGTCTTCTTCGTCAAGCCGATCGACGAAGTATCGCATTGAGTTGTTGCTATCTCGTTGGAGGAGACAGCTTTCCCCAGCAGAGTCGCCAATTTGTTTTCCATAAATAAATTCACTTTATTTATTTTGTATCTGAGAAAATTACAACTGTAGGAATCTAATCTAGAAGACGATTACTTTATCCCTTGGACGATGCGATGAAGAAGACTCGAACTTTGAAGAACTTGGACAGCAACTGGGCAATCTCTCTGTTCTCTCTGAAATTGACTGTAGTCTCTGATGAAGATGAAGAAACTCTCTTTTATAGAGTTCAGGATAACTGTCCTTAAGCATACGCTCAGGTAGTTACTTGACGTGTGCATAACTGCAGGGACGCGTGGCAAATTCTGATGGAGACACATTAGCGTGCGGTTGAAAGTAGTGGAGGATATTCAGGAGAGATTGATGGCATGAATGCCACGTTGCATAACTTCTGAAGAAGTGGATAACTGAGTACAGGACACGTGAGAACGTGTGTTAACTGCTCGTTGAAAATCATTCTGGACATAACTGCTGTGATACGCTGCCTTGGAAGAAGAATCATACGCTAGCTTTGAAGGCACATGTCTTGCATACGCTTACTTGGACAACGTAGAACCATATAAAGCTGATACGCTCACATTATTGACAGGGAGTCGTATGGAAACTATACGCTCACTTGTCAAGGAGTCGTATGGAATCCATACGCTCACTTGGTTGAAAAGGAGTCGTATGAGATCCATACGCTCACTTGTTTGAGAAGGAGTCGTATGAGATCCATACGCTCACTTAGTTGAGAAGGAGTCGTATGAGATCCATACGCTCACTTAGTTGGAAGGAGTCGTATAAGAAATAAGTAGACACGTGGCATGTTTGAATAAGTAGACACGTGGCCATCATCAATCTTCTTTGATACGCCATATCTTCCAATAACTGACAAAATCTTCTCGAGCGTCGTGACTGCGGATATGATGGCTGACAGACTGTCAAAACTGACAGTAATGATGGCTTTTACATTTATGAGAAATGCTGAGCTATCCTCGTAAAAGGCAAAACCGACTCTTCAAAAATATATACGACGGCTAGTCTCCATTGGACAGCTGTCTTTGCACGAAAGACGAAGTGTCAGATTCATCTTTTATTAAATATATGCTGTGCTGTCATCTCAGAAAATAAAATATTTACTGAGCATACGGCCTTTGGATGAGCGTATGGCCTTGATTGAGCGTATGGCCTTGAGCGTATGACTTGAACTGAGCGTATGGCTTTGAGCGTATGACTTGGACTGAGTCTTATGTCAGTGTGTCATAATTTTTACACCCTACAGTCTACTTGCTCAAGTCTAAAGACGAAGCCTTCGAGAAGTTCAGAGAGTTCAGGGCCGAAGCTGAACGGCAGACTGGACAACAACTCAAGAGGTTAAGAAGTAATCGAGGTGGGGAGTACAGATCTCATGAATTCGCATCGTTCTGCAAAGAACATGAAATCATATGCGAGACTACTGCTCCATATTCTCCTCAATCCAACGGAGTAGCGGAGAGGAAGAACAGAACGTTGACAGAAATGATGAACTCAATGCTGCTAACCGCGGGTCTTCCTAAATGCTACTGGGGAGAAGCTGCATTGACGGCCACTTTTATTCTAAATAGAGTGCCATATGCAACTTCGGACATAACTCCTCATGAACTATGGTTCAAAGTTAGACCAAACTTGAATGTCATTCGAGTGTGGGGGTGTCTGGCGTATGTGAAGCTCCCAGATCTGAAGATTCAGAAGCTAGGGACAAGGACTACGAAGGCGATCTTCTTGGGATATATCGAGAAGAGTGATGCTCGGAGATTTTTTGATATTGAATCAAATCATATCATCGAATCTCGCGATGCTGAATACTTTGAAGACAAGTTCGCAAAAGACAAAAATATTATTCTTTCGGACATTCCAAAAAATAATGTAGGTGCAAATGAGACTGAAATCTCATATGGGCCAGTAGTCCAAAAAGAAGCTGTTGTTGATGAAACAACTCTTGTACTAGAACTCGCAGAGCCGTCAGCTAAGCGAGCGAGGAGACCGAAAGACTTCGGAGATGACTTTGTCACCTATCATGTGGAAGCAGATCCGCTTACCTATGATGAGGCGATGAAGACCAGAGATGCTATCTTCTGGAAGGAGGCAGTGAATGACGAGTTTGACTCTATCACCTCCAATAACACATGGGTGTTGGTAGATCTACCTGAAGGAGAAAAGCCCATCGGATGTAAATGGATCTTCAAGAAGAAGATGAAGGCAGATAGAACTATTGACAAGTTCAAGGCCATGTTGGTAGCCAAGGGATTTTCTCAGAAACAGGGGATAGACTACTTTGACACGTACGCTTAGTAGCTCGGATGACCACCATCAGGATGTTAATCGCTCTAGCAGCTATACATAAGTTGGTGATACATCAGATGGATATAAAGACCGCATTCCTGAATAGGGAGCTGATCGAAGAGATTTACATGCAACAGCCAGATGGATTTGTCGTCAAAGGTCTTGAAGACAAAGTCTGCAAGTTGGTGAAATCATTGTATGGTTTGAAGCAAGCTCCCAAGATGTGGCATGAGAAGTTTGACAAAGTTATTAGGTCAAACGGCTACAGAGTCAGCGAGACGGACAAATGTGTTTACACAAAGTTCGCTGATGGAAGAGGAGTCATCGTTTGTCTGTACGTGGACGACATGCTAATCCTAGGTACGGATATAGGCTGTGTCACAGAGACAAAGAAGTTCCTCTCAACCAAGTTCAGTATGAAGGACTTGGGAGATGCAGATGTCATCTTGGACATAAAGATCATCCAGACAGACACTGGAGTAGCGCTGTCACAATCTCACTACATTGAGAAGATGCTCACACGCTATGGGAATAAGGATCTTCCAGGGATCGATACGCCATACAGGTGTGATCAGAAGCTGAAGCCAAACTCAAGGGAAAGCGTCAGGCAGCTGGAGTATTCTAGCGTCATCGGAAGTTTGATGTACGCAACCACTGCCACAAGACCTGACATAGCTTTCGCCGTGGGAATGCTGAGTCGGTTCACAAGCAACCCAGGGGTTGAACACTGGAAAGCTGTGAAGCGGGTGATGAGATATCTCAAGAAGACTCAAACATATGCACTGCACTACAACAGGTATCCGACAGTATTGGAAGGCTTCAGTGATGCTAGCTGGTGTTCAGAGGTGGAAAGCGAGAGATCCACAGGTGGATATGTCTTTTCCTTGGGTGAAGCTGCTATATCGTGGAAGTCGAAGAAGCAGACTATACTCTCTCGTTCCTCCATGGAATCTGAATTCTATGCACTTGAAACTGCAGCAGATGAAGCAGAATGGCTTCGGGAGCTCGTGTATGATCTTCTAGTGGTTGGGGTTCAGATACCGGCGATATCGATATACTGTGACAACCAGGCGACTGCGGCGGTGGCATCAAACGACCTCTTCAACGGAAAGAAGAGGACTGTGCGGTTGAAGCACAGGGCAGTACACGATCTTATCAAAAGAGGTATAATTGCAGTGATTGATGTTCGGAGTCAGGAGAACCTGACAGATTCGTTCACAAAGGGCCTCAAGCGCCAGTTGGTCGATGACACAGCTTGTAAAATGGGCTTGAAGGCATTCTAATAGTGTGTCTTTGTAATCCTACCATAAAGTTTTATGCTATTAGTTTAAAGAAAAATCTACTAGGCATCTAACTTTTGGTTCAAAGGAGGATCACTGACTGGGAAACCATCAGGTAACAGTGGGTACTTGTTCTCTGGAACATGGAAGGGATACAGACCCATAACCACTGTTGTCTACTATGTATTTTTTCTGTAGAAAAAATAGATCCTGTGGAAGGTTGGCTTAAACGCCTTAATGAGTTCTCAGGCAGAGTGAATGCCTGGTGTGCTTTACAGGAAGCACGGTAGAGCAACACTACAAGGAGTGAAACTCCATACTACAGTGGGATGACTCTACCATGAGGTTCCCAGGTAGGGGTAATGCCTCGGCTTTGCAAGCCAAGTCATAGCGGCGTAGCACCGCAAATAGGCAGGTAGCCTAATGTTGTATGACGTAATTAAAGAGTTATAGACAGCACTACAAAGGGGAGGATGGCCCTATGTTACAGTGGCACAATACCACGATGAGGTACCCAGGTAGGGGTAAAGCCTCGGTATTTCAAGCCATGTCGTTGCGGCGTAACACAGCAAGGAAGCCTTAGGCTTCATGCTGGGTAGTTTGGCACTACAAAGAGGCTTGTGACCTCATACTACAGTAGTATGACACTACGATGAGGTTCCCAGGTAGGGGTACTGCCTCGGCTTCAGGCCATGTCATAGCGGCGTAGCACCGCAAGGAAGCGCAAGGCTTCATGCCATATCTCTTTAATAAAGAACTCACCTATAGTGTATGGAAAGAGATATCAGTCCGTCTCTTGAGGGTAAACTTGTAGACGTCCAAAATTATATACTGAAACCAGGCTGGCACATGGCCTTTAATGTGCAGCCAGAAGCATACGTAACTACACTTTGTGAGTGGAAAGCATTACAATTGTGGTGTAGAATTCAAGGTGTAGTCCATTCTTGTATCACATTGTTATTTAACCCATGCGGGAAGATTCAAGTCGTCAGCGACATCTATCCTAATGCAAAATGGACAGTTACTGTGGGAAACGCTCAACCCTGGACACATATATATGTTGTGATATGTAGGGGATTGTTGGTGCTTTCTTTACATGGAGAGAGCTTGCTCTCAACATGCCTTGTAAATTTTAGTCCCACATCGGAAATGCACCATGAGTTATCTCAACATATATACTTGGGTGTGTTGTTGAGAGATGCACATGGGGTGGTGACCCTAAGGAGGGAACCATGTGGGTGATTTTACTAGGAGGTAAGAATAAGGCTCCAAGGATTAAGCATTAATGCTTTTGTCATTCTCTTGGATTAATTTCCATTTGGAGCTAAGCCCCAAAGGGGCTTAGCGACTCGGACTCAGACTCGGACTCGGACTCGGACTCGGGCTCATGGGCTCATGAGGCGTAATGTGGCATTTTGTTGGCGTACTTTGCATTTAGCACGTCAGCAGTCATGCGGTCTTTATGCGGCTCATATGCGGCCATACGATCTTATGCGGCCTCATACGGCTCATGTGGCCATGCGGTCCATGTGGTCCATACGGCTCATGCGGCTCATGCGGCACATGCGGCACATGCGGTTCATGAGGTCCATGCGGCTCATGAGGTCCATGCGGCTCATGCGGTCCATGCGGCCCATATAGTCCATGCGGCCCATGCGACCATGCGGCTCATGCGGCTCATGTGGTCCATGCGGCCCATACGGTCCTTGCGGCCATGAGGCTCATGCGGCCAGGCTGCTGCTGCTGCTGCCGCATAGAGGGCTCCGCTGACTGTGCAGATTACAAGTCAGTTATGGTTGTAGGACCGATTGTAGGAACGAGTTGTAAAGCGCAATACTCTAGAGGGGGGATGAATAGAGTAGGCAGCGGAAATTAACTATTTAAAAAAGTTAGTAACAAGATCACAGAATATATATCACAAATATGTAAATAAAAAGTAGAAAGAAGAGAGCAAACGCAAACACAAGGATGTATACTGGTTTTCCTCTTGTGAGGACTAGTCCATTCGGAAGAACTCTAGCTTCCAGTTGAATCCACTATGAAAAATCACCACAAGTTTTCATCCGAAGTTCTTACAACTTCTACAACGCGAGCTTTGATCCGAAGTACTCGACCAACTTCAATTGTAAAGAGTCTTTCTTCAATCAAGCCTCTGATTACAACCACTCTGAAACTTCTAGACCGTACCGCACTGGCAAATCGACTAGAGGATTGTAACTGTCTTGGGATTTGAAAATGAATAGCTCAGAATACTTTGGAAGAAGTATTAGGCTTATAGAGAAGAGATATGAAAGTGAATGAGTGTATTGAAATGATCAAAATTCTTCTCTATTTATAGTTTTTTCAAAGGCAGAATTCTGACAGAATTCGGGCAGAATTCGGGCAGAACTCTATGAGAAAATCTCGGTGGGATCCGTAACTGCAGAAAGACCAAGTTCAGAAAGCAACGTTCACTAACCGAACTCTGGTCGAACTGTGGCCGAATTCGGGCCGAACTCTGGCCGAATTCTGTCTGAGTTCTGTTGGAGTTCTGTCAGGGTTTTTTCAAATTGGTTTTTGGGCTTTTTGAAAAGTCAGCCAGTTAGGAAGTAGTTTAGGCTTTTGTAAGTGGGCTTGTTTTCAAAAATGAAAGGGCATTTTGAAAATGTTTCTTGGGTAGCCTATTTGCCAGTACGATGCAGTTTACATCGTATTCCTAGACTCAATAAATATACAAAATGTATTGACGAAATAGGAAAACCAAGAGCCCTTTGATGACGCCTTTCTTCAAATATTTGAGCAGACTTGAAGACGCCTTTTTCACTTGACGGCGGTCGTCCAAAGATAAACAGATCTGGACATCTGAATACCATTCGGGGGTTTCGCCCCCGAACCCCTGACGGGGGCGCTGCCCCCTTGACCCCTGTCCGCTAATCGGGCAGCGGAAACCCCGATACGAGGCTCCGGATAGGTCGTTAGGCGGTTCAGAGAAATCTTCTTGTATAACGTCGTCTTTGGCCCATCAATAATTCTCTATTGCATATGTCCTGGTTTGACAAAGCTTGATCATGCTTACAGTATGTCTACAAATACATGTTAGACAAATAAAACCAATATGATACAAGCATAGCAATATTGATATTAGGACAATGCTAACATTAGGACAATGCTAAGTTTAAGTAGCAACATGATAGTGATTACATGAATATTAGTGACGTCAATATGTTAAACTTAATTGATTAGCCATATTCAAAAACATGATATAATCATTGGGCTAACAATCTCCCCCTTTTTGATTATGGCAAATTCTTTAAGTTTAATATATATACAATAGATGCATGTATCACTAATAAACACATAATACTAGAATATTGTGTGCTAACTTAAACTTATTTCTCTCCCTTTGACATGATCAAAAAGAAGCTCTCCCGTAATTAGACGCAAGTAGAGCTAAAATGAACTCAAGCATAAGTAAAGGAGGAAAGCACAAATAATCATGATCAAGGATTAGGAGAACAGCGTAACGACAAGTTCAGAAAATTGCATAACTAAAGTAGAAAAACTTGTCACAAACACAACATAGTTGGTTGAACTTAAAAATATTAAACTCAATCAATACATAGTTTACCAACTAAAAATCAAAAAAGATTTCAAAACACATTTGGCAGGATAACTTTTAGAAACAAAAAAATGAGAGAATTAAAAAATAAATATTAAAAACATATATTCTCTCATAAAACCAATACAAATCCAAATATCATGAATAACTCAACAAGATATTTAAAGTAAAAGAATATATGTCCATGATGAACTAGGTATACCACATATTAAGGGCATAAAATAATTGAAACAATTAATTTGCTCCCCCTTAAAATATACGTATATAGTTCAAAAATAATTTATATGCATAAAATAGATAAAATAAATAATCACAAGATCTAAGGGATTTCCAAGATATGCATCTTTTTTTCCTTTGATCAAATGCATATAAAATTCCAAACTCAAAACAAATATCATCTTTAGGCAAATAAAAAAAATATCTAATAAATAAACGCTTAAAGATGAAGAAAATTAATCCAAAAATATTAGGTCTTCTTATCAAAGTTCATTTCTTCCCTTTTAAAGCCTTAGCACGGTGTTCACTGACAACCGTAGGGTTAAAGAAAAGAAACGCTTTGAGAGAGAGATTCAATTTGCATGACTTCTCCCCGCAAAGAATTACTGTTGTAGACAGTAAGTAACTTGAATAAGAAAATAATAATATAAAGCTCAAAAACATTAAAAATTATGAATATTACACAAGCTAAAGATGAAATCACAAGACCATAATATTCAATGAGTTGTCACGAATACGAAAAACAATCATCTTTAGACAAAAGAAGAAATATCCATTAAATGAGCATTTAAAAACAATCAAAAGATATTTCAAATTAGCAAGATGAATAATCGTATAAGTCAAAAGATGACATAAATTGATCTATGCTATAGAATCTCACAATTGACAAGATAGATCAACATATGCTACCTTTGTGAAAATAAATTATTAAATAATATTATTCATCAAATCTAAAATTCAAAATACATCAGATAATAATTGCAATTAGATCTCAATAAATCTTTAGTTTATAAAGCGTTGATCAATCTTGGGTTAGCTGTAGAGGTACTGTCCCAGCTAATGGAGGTTCACCGGGGAACACTTAAGTACCGCTTCGCTTCGACCGTAGTCGTGGTGACAGACAGACCCTTTGTAGGCTTGTACCCAAAATAAATCTCTTCTTTAATAACCGAGGATTTAAAAAGAATTAGTGCAATATGAAATAAATTATATTCTATGGACTTAAAAATCTTATAACAATGTAGCATACGACATAAGATGTATCAATTTATATTTATCCATATGTGCTACAAAATCATTGGGTAACAATAAAATATAAAAACATTAGTAAATAAAAATGTAAGACCTATATACGTTGATGTATTCTGGAACCTAGAGGACTGGGTTCAGTACCTTGGATCCAGAACTAGACGATAGTTGCAAGTACACCTTAATAAATCTTAAGTCTATAAAGTATTGATCACTTCGGGTTAGCTGTAGGGGCCGGTTCCCAGCTAGCGATAGTCCGAAGACTAGTGCACCGTGTCGCTTCAGCTATTTACACCTGTATGACAGAAGGACCCTTTCGACTTGTTCCCAAAATGATTTCTACTCTTAGGAACTTAGATTCAAAGGAATATATGCAGTATCATCGAACATCGTCGAAATCAAGAATCCCTAAATATAAGAGAAGTAAATACCCAAACAATGGTTTATCAAGATCAAGATATTTAAAATATCATGTATCCAAAATGTCAACCAAAAAAGCCAAGAAAAACATACATCATTAAAAGAGGCTTTGAGGAATAAGCTAATAAAGATAAGAACATAAAAAAATTGATAGCTTAAGTATGAGATAAGCACAAGTTTGAAACTACTTTTCAAAATAATATAATATAGAACTTGAACTTAACTCATATATCCCCATAAAGATATTTATACAAAAATATAAGAAAGATGAGCAATATATAAATGAAAATAAATTATTCATGTATCATTAATAAGCATAAAAAAATTATCACAAGATCAGAAACATGTATAAATATGCTTTGTCAGAAAAAGATTTGATTGATTCATAAGAAGTTAATCACAATAAAATATGCGAATCAATAGTGAATATATTATGCAAGCACAAGGTTAAAATAAAATTATATGTATATATTTTTCAAGTAAATAGAATACTTGTGCTAAACATACATACTCACAAAATATCGAACAAAGTAAATAATACATGTTAAAGACAAATTGGTAAGAAGTGACCATTAAAAATATTAAAGACGAAGAGTCAAAACATATTCCCAAAAACAAAAGCTCCTATAAACTAGAGTGGTATGCATGCTTCAAGGATAAAACTGAAATAAAGAGCATACATAGATAAATGTGTCATACTAATGAAAAGTGAGTAAAATACTGTATAATATGAATTAAACATTTAAGCTAAACAGCTAATCAAGCTAGGATTATGTCTCACATTAATTCAAACAATAAACAATTAAAAGATATCAATGAGATCTAATAGCAAGAAATCAATAATAACATGCTAAATATTAAAAACTATTTAGAAATCATGTTACCGAAGTGGTTCTAGTGACCACACTTCTATTGGTGCAATTGCTTGGAAGATGACCTTTGTAGCTTTGCAATCACCAACATGTTCCATGGTTCTATTTGATATGAGAAGCTTCACCTGCAATATTAGGTGAAGACTTTGGTTTCCAATATTTGGATCCATATTTGTTAGCTTTTGGAACCCATTTGCACAAGTTCATATCAACAAGTTTTCTAATCTGACAATGATTAGAAACATGTCCTTCCATACCACAATAATGACAGAAAGAATTAACATTAGTACTATGTGCAGCAGTATGAGAATGTGCAGTAGTGTGATATGATGTGCGTGGACACTTGTAATAGAAAGCATAGTTGTGTGAAGCTTTAGCTTTGCTTGCTTCATTTTTAGATGATCTGTCGTGTGTGACTTTGTGATGTGTTAAGTGTCTTGTGTTAGACTGAGTCGTAGGTTGTACTATCTGCTTTTCCAGTCTAATCTCTAACTTTTTAGAGTTAGCACAGATCTCATCATATTTAGCATTAACAGCATCAATTCTACATGAAGCAATAGAATACTTCTTCTTTTCTGATTCCAGTTCCTCCTTAAGTTTAGCATTTTCTTGAGTGCTTTTCTCAATGCAATCAAGTGCCTCATGCAATCTAAACTTCAGTGTGGAAATCTCAGTAGAATTATCAGAAGGAGAACTATTTTTAGCATCATTCAATAAGCAAGTAAGCTTTTCAATCTCACGCTTATAGGATAGAATATCCTTTCTAGCTTGCTTATACTTATCTAATACTTTCTTGTGTTCTTCTAACAGATCACTGAAAGCATCAGATAAATCATCATAAGAAAATTCACTCTCTTCAGAAAAAGAATTACTTTGTACCTCGTTTGATAATGCCATTGAGCATAAATTTGTAGCTTGATGAGGTCTCTCTTCTTCTTCTTTATCTTTATCTTCTTCTTCTTCTTCTTCAGAATCGCTTGCTTCGCTTTCACACCATATGCTCGTGCTAGTGTACTTGTGAGATTATAATCTTTGTTCGTAGTGACTCTCCTTTCTAACAGTAGTACAATCTTCTTGGATGTGGCCTATCTTCTTGCAATTGTCACATACAAGCTCTTCTTCATATAAGGGATTGTATTGTACCTTAAATCCCAATTTCGTCATGTACATATTTTCATCATTATGACTTCTATCCTTCTCTCTGGAGTTGCTAGCTTTGCTTTCATACCTGCACTCATAAGTAGCTTCAAGAACTTTCCAAATTTTATGAGATGTTGTGCAAGTAGAAATAAGATTGAATACATTTGTGTTTATAGCACAATAAAATATATGCATAGCTTTTGCATCAAGGCTAGCTAACTTCCTCTCTTCATCCGTGTAACTATAATAAGGCTTATTGATTATAGAGGATGTAAGAATAGAAGTGATAGTAGGCTTTTTGTAGCCGGTGACAACAATTGACCATAAGTCAAAATCTAGAGACTTCAAGTAGAAGCTCATCCGTGTCTTCCAATAGCTATAGTTTGTTCCATCAAATAGTGGAAGTCTATTTGAGGATTGCTCTTCAGTTGTGAAGTACATACTTGCTATATGTGATACAGTGATCTATGTAACAGCAGTTATATAATAACAATATTACCTCGCTTTATCTGTATAACCCGCTTTGATAATAAGGATCTGCTCCAAGGATGTTAAGCCAAATAATAAAGTCCTTGCTAGGATACCAATTGAAGGAGCAATTGGTATAAGCAATGATATCTCTATAAGGAGCACCTGCAATAATATCTCTAGAAGGAGCACCTGCTCTGATACCAATTGTAGGAACAATTGGGATCAGAATATATTACCTCTTGATGGAGCACTGGCTCTGTATAAAGAGAACCCGCTCTGATACCAATTATAGGAGCAATTGGTATGAGCAGCAATATCTATATACCAAGCACCCGCTCTCTAGTTGTTGTACTGGCTCTGATACCAATTGTAGGACCGATTGTAGGAACGAGTTGTAAAGCGTAATACTCTAGAGGGAGGGGGGGGTGAATAGAGTAGGCAGCGAAAATTAACTATTTAAAAAAGTTAGTAACAAGATCACAAAATATATATCACAAATATGTAAATAAAAAGTAGAGAGAAGAGAGCAAACGCAAACACAAGGATGTATACTGGTTTCCCTCTTGTGAGGACTAGTCCAGTCGGAAGAACTCTAGCTTCCAGTTGAATCCACTATGGAAAATCACCACAAGTTTTCATCCGAAGTTCTTGCAACTTCTACGACGCGAGCTTTGATCCGAAGTACTCGACCAACTTCAATTGTGAAGAGTCTTTCTTCAATCAAGCCTCTGATTACAACCACTCTCACTACCAAAAAAACCAGCTTTAGCGACGGCCAGATCCGTCGCTTATCCGTCGGTAACATTTTTTACCGACGTAGTGGCGACGGATATTTGCTGAAAATGACCGTCGGGAAAAACGTCGTCGCTAAAAAATGTCCGTCGCTAAGCCGTCGGACAAATAATTATCCGACGGACTAGCGACTGGTTAGCGACGGTTGTCTTTCACCTACTTAGCGACGGATTAGCGACATGTTCCCGTCGGTTTACATGCCATATAATATTAAAATATCCGTCGCTAATCCGTCGTCAATAGGTCGGTAAAAGCGTATCAGAGAGGTTCCTGATACGCAAAATCAGTCGCTATTCCGTCGCCATTCCGTCGTTAACCTCGACGTTATAGCGACGTATTAGCGACGGGTAGGTCGTCGGCCTGGTTCTGGAAAGCTTCCATATTTCCAGAACCATGTCGACGGATAATTGGTCGCTCATCCGTCGCTAGTCCGTCGTCATCCTCGACCGATTAGCGACGGATTAGCGACCAACTATCCGTCGCTAAGTCTCTGGAAACCTACCATATTTCCAGAACCATGTCGACGGATTCGCCGTCGCTAGGTAGTCGCTCTTCCGTCGGTAACTGCAAAATATTTTATATCACCCAGTTAGCGACGGATATTCCGTCGCTCTTCCGTCGGTACCTGCAAAATATTTTATATCGCCCAGTTAGCGACGGATATTCCGTCGCCCTTCCGTCGGTAACTGCAAATATTTATATAATCCGTCGCTAGTTAGTCGCTAGTCCGTCGCTAAATGTAACATCAATTAAAAAAAATTACAGAAACATTCTATTTCCTTTTCGTAAATATTACACATTCATAATATCCAATATCCAAACATCCATTTACGATCAACAAATATCCAAATATCCATCCAAACATTACATGATCAACAAATATCCAAATTCATGATATCCAATATCAAATATCCAATAACAAATATCCAAATTCATAATATCCAAATATCCAAATTCATAATATCAAAAAACAGTACAAATATCATTTTCCCGGAGATGGATCGCGTGGTCGTCTCGACGCCGCCTCGGCTCTGCGGATGTACTCTTCCACCATGTACGCCGGCACCTGGGACAACACATGCTCTGGAAGGTTGCGGAGCTGCTCTGGCGACATCATGTCCATGAGCCCAATGAGCGCAGTATCCGGTACCAGGCGGACCTCGGCAGAACGGTCAAATGAATAACGTCCAGGGTCGGAAGGACCGGCAACCGCAGTAGACGGACCGGGAGCAGACGGATCTGGACCGGGAGCAGAAGAAGGACGCGGAAGGCGCTCCAGCACATCCGACATTAGACTCCGCATTTCCGACATATCGGAGGTGAGAGTCGCAAGCTGCGTCCTCATATCGTCCGACGGGGGCACGGGAGGAGGCGGGGGCGGTGGATATCTCGGAGTCGCGCCCTGCAACGACGCCGCCAGGGAACCTACGCCGTAGACGCGCCCTTTATTAAAGCCGCCGACAGACTCTACGAACACGTCGTCGTAGCGAGCGGCCATAGAAGAGGGCGTCTGGGTGGGCGTCGTTTCGCCGACAACCTCGGCAGGGGGCTCAATCTGACTAAGGGCCTCACGATATGCAGCCTATCCAATGAATGTGTTTATACTATAAGTTTTCCTAAGTTATAATCTAAATCCTATGTTTCCCTAAGTTATAATTTGAATCCTACGTTCACCTAATTAAGTTAACAATAATTATATTTCTAATATAAATCTCATAAACGTAATTACTTACATCAGTCGCCCTGGCCCTCGCGTCGACGAAGCTCCCGTCTGCCCGCCTCTTGTGTGTATGCAGGAATACATCGTAGGCGGTGACCGACTCCGGCTCTCTCCCCTCCTTTACCGCCCGTTTTGCCTGCATACGAAATATACGTCGAATTTAATTAACTACGTATATTAATAGTACCGAATTTAATAGTGAAATGAATTTGCGGTATCTCACCAAATCTGCACGCGTCGCTGCGTGGGGCTTTGAACCTCCCGTATGCAGACCAGCGGCCTGTCTGCTCGCCTTCGCTTTCTCTGATTTCTCCCTGTACTGAGCAGTATTCATCTTATCCAACATCTGCTCGTAGTACTCCTCCCGGAGCCACTTCTTCCTCGAATGCGCCGTACGAACGTCGTACACCGTATCCCGTATCTTCTTTCCGGCGGCGGCTTTGTAGGCCTTGCGAATCAACTCATCGCGATGGGGGGGCCACCAGAACGTCGTCTGACATACAAATTAAATTATCACGTAATTAAAAAATTAGTGGATTAAAGAATAATTAATAATTAACCAAAAGATATATATATACCTTCATCTCCTCGAGCCAGACGTACTGCATGTTCTGAGGCACCTCAGAAAAATTGAGGTAGGGGCCATGGTAGTTTTCCCGGATAATTTGCCCGAGTATCCGGGCAGCATCATACGGGAAAAACCTACAAAGAAGCAAAGACTGGATTATTAACTTGAATAAATGAAACAAATTTAATAAATTAACTTAAATTTACTTACGTATCACCCGCGGGCCATAGCTCTCGTCGGTTCTCGCCTATCGGCCTCTCTGGAGGCGTCGGAGGATCCGCGGGTCCGCGGATGTACTCACCGGTAGCAGGATGAAGCTGAATCCGGGGGTACTCCGGAGCCCACCCTGCAGTAACTGATGGTGTACCCGCTGGTGCATCCGGGGGCGGAACGGATCCGCTAGCGGATGGAGTCTCAGGCCTCGATGAAGATGAAGGATGGGTCGCAGAGATAGATCGACGGCGGGAAGAGTCTGTGGCCGGGCTCTCCAGGTCGGGATCGGAGGACTCTATATCCGGGGTATGTGGAAGGCGACCACGACCGCTACCACCACGACCGCTACCATCACGTCCACGGCCGCTACCATCACGTCCACGGCCACCGCTACCACCACGCCCACCACGGCCAGTACCGCCACCACCAGCACCACCACGGCTACCAGCAGCACGAGTGGTAGTGACCATGACCTGTAAATAGAACACATAAATATAATTAACAATATAGAAGTATAAATGAATATAAAACTGAACTAAAATATATATACCAGCAGCAGGGCGGCGAGTGCCGTCAAGACAATGAGAACTAAGAGTGCCATCTGTAAAAAGAAAATCATACAATAAGTAGATGATCGAACGACAAAAACATAAACTGAAATAAGAATGTGTCCGTCTAAACTGAATTCACTAAGTTAGTTGTAAGTGCTTCTAATATATACCGATATTTAATCTAATCATCGTTATCGTCCTCGTCCTCATCGTCATCGTCATCGTTCTCATCCTCATTCTCATCGTCGACTTCATCTATATCATCATCCTCATCGTCGACTTCATCTGTATCATCATCCTCATCCTCATCCTCATCCTCATCCTCATCCTCATCCTCATCCTCTTCTTCTTCTTCTTCTTCTTCTTCTTCTTCTTCTTCTTCTTCTTCTTCTTCTTCTTCTTCTTCAGGCTCAATACTTGGGACAAGACGCCGCTTTCTCCCCTGGTTGACAGCTAAGTCTTGTATATCAACCTCTTCCTCCCCTCTATTTTTCTCAGCATGAGGTATATCGACATCTTCCACGTCCATGGTATCCGACTGTTGTCCCATGTATTGGGGCTTCTCGATCTGGTCCTCTTGGTATGCTGGGTCTCCAACGTTAAATGTATTTCTAGATTTAATCTTGCATACTGTCCACCAGTCAAATCGATCTCTACGACGCCTTGGGTAGCTTGTATAGTAGACTTGAACAGCCTGACTTGCTATCGCAAACGTGTCGGACCCTCTATACCTCCTGCGATGATTTATATCGACGAATCCAAATTGTTTATCGATTCTCCAACCGATATTTGGTCTCGTATCGAACCACTCACATTTGAACATCACAATATGCATATCATATGGGCCACTATATTGTAAATCTACAATCTCCCAAAGCACTCCATAATAGTCAAAGTCCGGCTCGTCGTCATAGATGGTGCCTCTTATGCAAACACCAGAATTCTTGGTATCGAAGCCGTCATTGAGAAATTCGGTATTTATAGCATGCTGAGTTGACTTAAACTTGAAGCCATTAACGACATAACCTGACAAAGTCTTTGCATGCTTCTTCGGTCCCAATGCCAAATAACGAATGCTCTCATTTATGAGTGTTGTTTCAGGCAATAAAACCTGTAAACATGTATTGATAATTTAAATATTTTAGCTGCATATATTTTAATGGTAGCCGCATAACATATTATCTCAGTTACTTACGTATTTACGAAACCAGGACGAAAAGGTACAATCAACCTCTCTTTGAAGTCCCTCATCTGTAATATATGGTGTCCTCATTTTGACTTCACCTCTAAATACACTGTTAGAGAGAATAAAAATAAGTGTAGTCACTTAATTCACCAAATTAGAGATTATAACGAGGCGTAGTCACTTACTTCTCCAAATCTCTCACTTCTTGTATGTCACAATTTAACACGACATATCGGTGAGCGGTATCATACTCATCGTCGGTCAACCACCGTTTCTTACTAGCCCCAATAGGCTTGCCCCTTAAATTGAATATACCTCCATCCTCAACGTCTTCTTCATTCCTTTGAGGTCTATTTCGATTTGTCTCGACATGAGTATCGAAATAAATGGAGCAGAAATTTGACACCTCCTCGATAAGATATGATTCGCATATCGAAGCCTCTATATGAGCCTTGTTGCCAACTTTCTTCTTTAGATGGTGTAGGTACCTAAAGAGACAAATTATCTTGAGAATTAACAATGAATTGTAAAATCCACTTAAATTTCACTTAAATTATATCGGTTTTTATTTACCTTTCAAAGGGGTACATCCATCGATAATGAACAGATGCACCGACACGGGCTTCGTATGCTAGATGAATCGGTAGATGCTCCATGCTGTCGAAAAAGCCCGGTGGAAATATTTTCTCTAACTTGCAGATTGTTAAGACAATCTTCTCCTCAAGTTGTACCATATGTTGCACCGTCAGCTTAGTTGAACAGATATCCCTGAAGAATGTAGACAGCTCGGCCAGCGGAACCCATACAGCAGAAGGCAACAACTCTCTCAAAGCAATGGGCAGTAATCTTTCCATAAACACGTGGCAGTCGTGACTCTTCATTCCCGTTAGCTTGCGTTCATTGAGATCAACGCATCTAGACAAATTCGAAACATAGCCGTCGGGAAATCTTAAATTAGATATCCACTTGCAGATTATTAATCTATCTTCCTTGCTCAATGTGTATGGCGCTATAGGCTTACTTAATTGTCCACCAGCACCCCTTTGTATCAAGTTCAGATGAGGACGCTTGCATATCTCGGCTATGTCTTGTCTTGCTTTTGGATTGTCCTTCGTCTTTCCTTTAATATCCATTACGATATTGAAGACATTATCGAACACGTTCTTTTCGATATGCATGACATCAAGATTATGCCTTATAAGATTATCTTTCCAATAAGGCAAGTCCCAGAAGATACTCCGTTTGGTCCAGTTATGGCTTTGTCCGAACCCCTCGATACGATGGTTCGATGGATCTTCCATTGCGGTGGGCAATTCCTTTACAGCTTCCCAAATATCGTATCCCGAAAATCTGGCAGGAGGTTGAGAAAATTCTTGTTTTCCATATCTGAACGCGTCCTTATTCTTTCTCCAAGGATGGGCCGCGGGCAGAAATTGACGGTGACAGTCAAAGAAAGAAGTTTTTCCTCCATGCCTAAGGCGGAACGCCTTACTATTTTTCATGCATATCGGACAAGACATGTTGCCGTGCGTACTCCATCCCGACAGCATACCGTATGCTGGAAAATCATTGATTGTCCACATGAGTGAAGCTCTCATCTGAAAGTTCTGTTTCCTGGAAATATCATAGGTCGTGACGCCGATCTCCCACAGCTGTTTCAGCTCATCCACCAACGGCTGTAAATATATATCGATGTTATTCGTCGGATTTTTAGGACCGGGTATGATAGCTGTCAGAAACATATAAGGAGTCTTCATACACATCCATGGTGGCAGATTGTAAGGGGTAAGAATGACCGGCCAGCATGAGTACTGAGATCCCGACTGTCCGAAAGGGGCGAAGCCATCAGCACATAGCGCCAGGCGTACATTTCTAGGCTCTGCAGCAAAATCTGGATGACACAAATCAAAATGTTTCCACGCCTCTCCATCCGAAGGATGTGACAATTCTCCTTCGTCCTTTATGCGTTCTTCGCTGTGCCACGTCATGTGTTCTGCTGTATTTAGAGACATATACATCCTCTGCAAGCGCTTCGTGATCGACAAGTAATGCATATACTTGTAAGGACGTCGTTTTCTAGTCGACTTTCCTTTTCCCTGTACTGGCTTGTAACGATCCGCATTACAGAAGCTGCAACTTTCTGATACGCAATTCTCTTTGTAGTACAACATGCATCCGTTGCGACAACAATCTATCTTCTCGTACCCCAGTCCCAGTTGTCGGACCATCATCTTTGACTTGTAGAAGTTTCTTGGTAGCTCTTTTGATTCCTTCGGTAACACCTCCTTGATTACTTCTGTGATCCGATTATAGCAAGCTTGTGGCAAGTTAAAATCAGACTTTATGTTCAACAACCGCATCGTCACTGACAGTGCGGAATGAGTCTCACAACCAGGATATAGAGAAGTATCTGCGTCCTGAAACATGTCATAGAACTCCTTCGCCTCGGGATTAGGATCCTCCGGATCAAAATTAGGCCCTGCCGCATCATACACCATATCTCGTGCAAGGTTCTGCAGATCTCCATAATCAACAGAGCATCCGTGGTCTTCGATGACATCCGTTGCAGCATTATCATCAAAAGCATAAGTAGCAGCTTCCGCAGCCTGTCTTTCCGAATATAGTTCACCTTGCGATGACCACAGGCCGTAATTACGTACGAAACCCTTACGGGTCAAATGATCTCTCACAGTCACCACTTCTTCGTAACGTCTATTGTGACATTTAACACATGGACACTTAATTTTGTTACCGTCCATGTACTGAGCTTTGCTCATTGCATAATTAAGAAATACTTCCACGCCTGCCTGAAAATCGTCACTCACACCAATTCTACTCTCGTGTTGCCGTTTGTACATCCATGTATGATCAACAAAATAACGACTCATCCTCAATTTGGATGTGAAAATCTGTATCGTAAGACAAACTAAACATAAGAATAGCCCGATACCGATACTCATAAATTTGGATTAGGGTTAGGATGTTAGATATAAGTGAACTAGGTGATGTAGAGTACAATATAGGGAACTGTGAATGGACTGAAAGTTGCACATGAGAAGGTTCAATGAAGGGCCCATAAATGGGTTCACATGATAAGTTAGTAAGAATCCACATCACTATACATACTCCCCCGTCTCAGGAGTGTGTCTGGCTCCTATTTAGAACAGCACAGGTCACAACATGTCCAGAATAGCAAAACAGAGCTCTACAATGTATATCGGTATCGGACTATTCCTACGAGTATTGGTATCGGCGATATCAATACTCGTGTGAATAGGAGATTGCAATATAAGTCTAAGCTATCTAGCTAACATGTATACTTGCATTTACATTGTATCATAACTTGTATCTAGTTACCTTGCTAATCATGTATATACTCTTAACATATATGTGAAGACACTATACTAACATGTATTTAAATCAAGGTTCAAAGTATCGGTATCGGAATCGGTAGTATCGGCGGTATCGGTAGTATCGGTAGTATCGGTAGTATCGGCGCGCGATATCGGTAGTATCGGCGGTATCGGTAGTATCGGCGATATCGGTAGTATTGGTATCGGCGATATCGGTAGTATCGGCGGTATCGGATCGAAGTATCGGATGTTTAGTGCAGGGTACGTGACATTGTGAAAGCAATACAAAGTAGCAGTAGGTCTAATAAGTCTCAGTAGGCCTAACCAAGCCTAGTCTAGCAATCACACACACCATCACAAGCCATAGAGAACACATATTACATATATATACATGTTGACATTACATTCTCATATTATCCAACATTGCATTTATAACTTGCATATATATACCACTCATTAACTTACACTATCACATGCATTGTACACTACATTATATTTTATATCATTGCCTACCTACATGCATTCCTATATACTAGCATATATATACATGGCCTATATTTCATAATCTCATGCTTGCCTATACATATATATGTATAGACATGGGTTAAAAATCAATTAGATACATTATACATACATGTCAATATTCTACATTACCAACGTGTATTCCTACATTACATATATTCAGATTTTGTGTGTTTGTGTGACAGTGTGTGTGTATGTATAGATACCTAGGACAGTGTGTCAAAGGAAATTCAACACCCCCCTCCCCCCCCGACCCCCCTGCCCTCTCCACCCCCCACCCCCCCGACCCCCCTGCCCCCATTCAACACCCCCCCCGACCCCCCTACCCTCTCCACCCCCCACCCCCCCGACCCCCCTGCCCCCATTCCCCACCCCCCCGACCCCCCCGACCCTCATTCCCCACCACCCCCCCACCCCCTGCCCCCATTCCCCACACCCCCCCGACCCCCTGCCCCCATTCAACACCCCCCCCGACCCCCCTGCCCTCTCCACCCCCCACCCCCCGACCCCCCTGCCCCCATTCCCCACCCCCCCGACCCCCCGACCCTCATTCCCCACCACCCCCCCACCCCCTGCCCCCATTCCCCACACCCCCCGACCCCCTGACCCCATTCACCACCCCCCCCCCCGCCCTCTCCACCCCCCGCGAAGCCGACCCCCCCCCCCACTCCCAAAACACAAAATTAGAGAAAATTAGAGAGAGAGAGAGAGAGAGAGAGAGACCTGGTATAGAGAGAGAGAGAGCCGAGAGAGAGAGCCGCGCGCGAGAGAGGGAGAGCCGCGAGAGAGAGAGAGAGTTTTGGGGGGAATGAAAAATTCCCCCCCGTCGGTTCAATTTAAGTTAGGGCACAGAATCTAGCGACGGAATAGCGACGAAAAAAAGTAGTCGCTAGACCGTCGCCAATTAAAAGGTGTTTTCCGACGGCTATATCCGTCGCTAGGTAGTCGCCAAAGTTCCCGCCAATGTTGTAAAGATTTTGCCGCCAACATTTGCGACGGATAAGCGACGAAAAATAATCCGTCGCTAATGTTCGTCGACGTAGCGACGGAAACCCGACAAATTTTTACATTTAAAATTGAAAAAAATTATGTTGTGTTGTCTGTCGCTAATCCGTCGCTAAGATGTCGGAAATTGGTCGCTATTAGCGACGAAATCCGTTCGTCGCTAAAAGTCCGTCGGTAAAGTTGGGTATTTTAGTAGTGTCTGAAACTTCTAGACCGTACTGCACTGGCAAATCGACTAGAGGATTGTAACTGGCTTGAGATTTGAAAATGAATAGCTCAGAATACTTTAGAAGAAGTATTAGGCTTATTGAAAAGAGATATGAAAGTGAATGAGTGTATTGAAATGATCAAAATCCTTCTCTATTTATAGTTTTTCTAAAGGCAGAATTCTGACAGAATTCGGGCAAAATTCGGGCAGAACTCTATGAGAAAATCTCGGTGTGATCCGTAACTGCAGGAAGACCAAGTTCAAAAAGCAACGTTCACTAATTGAACTCTAGCCGAACTCTGGCCGAATTCTGTCCGAGTTCTGTTGGAGTTCTGTCAGGGTTTTTGCAAATAGGTTTTTGGGCTTTTTGAAAAGTCAGGCAGTTAGGAAGTAGTTTGGGCTTTTGTAAGTGGGCTTGTTTTCAAAAATGAAAGGATATTTTGAAAACGTTTCTTGGGTAGCCTATTTGCAAGTACGATACAGTTTACATCGTATTCCTAGACTCAATAAATATGCAAAATACATTGACGAAATAGGAAAACCAAGAACCCTTTGATGACGCCTTTCTTCAAATATTTGAGCAGACTTGAAGACGCCTTTTTCACTTAACGGCGGTCGTCCAAAGATAAACAGATCTGGAAATCTGAATACCTTTCGGGGGTTTCGCACCCGAACCCCTAACGGGGGGCGCTGCCCCCTCGACCCCTGTCCGCTGACCGGGCAGCGGAACCTCCGATGCGAGGCCCCGGATAGGTCGTTAGGCGGTTCAGAGAAATCTTCTTGTATAACGCCGTCTTTGGCCCATCAATAATTTTCTATTGCATATGTCCTGGTTTGACAAAGCTTGATCATGCTTACAGCATGTCTACAAATACATGTTAGACAAACAAAACCAATATGATACAAGCATAGCAATATTGATATTAGGACAATGCTAACATTAGGACAATGCTAAGTTTAAGTAGCAACATGATAGTGATTACATGAATATTAGTGACGTCAATATGTTAAACTTAATTGATTAGCCATATTCAAAAACATGATATAATCATTGGGCTAACAATCTCCCCCTTTTTGATTATGACAAATCCTTCAAGTTTAATATATATACAATAGATGCACGTATCACTAATAAACACATAATACTAGAATATTGTGTGCTAACTTAAACTTATTTCTTCCCCTTTGACATGATCAAAAAGAAGCTCCCCCGTAATTAGACGCAATTAGAGCTAAAATGAACTCAAGCATAAGTAAAGGAGGAAAGCACAAATAATCATGATCAAGGATTAGGAGAACAGTGTAACGACAAGTTCAGAAAATTACATAACTAAAGTAGAAAAACTTGTCACAAACACAACATAGTTGGTTGAACTTAAAAACATTAAACTCAATCAATACATAGTTTACCAACTAAAAATCAAAAAAGATTTCAAAACACATTTGGCAGGATAACTTTTAGAAACAAAAAATGAGAGAATTAAAAAATAAATATTAAAAACATATATTCTCTCATAAAACCAATACAAATTCAAATATCATGAACAACTCAACAAGATATTTAAAGTAAAAGAATATATGTCCATGATGAACTAGGTATACCACATATTAAGGGCATAAAATAATTGAAACAATTAATTTGCTCCCCCTTAAAATATGCGTATATAGTTCAAAAATAATTTATATGCATAAAATAGATAAAATAAATAATCACAAGATCTAAGGAATTTCCAAGATATGCATCTTTTCTTTCCTTTGATCAAATGCATATAAAATTCCAAACTCAAAACAAATATCATCTTTAGGCAAATAAAAGAAATATCTAATAAATAAATGCTTAAAGATGAAGAAAATTAATCCAAAAATATTAGGTCTTCTTATCAAAGTTCATTTCTTCCCTTTTAAAGCCTTAGCACGGTGTTCACTGACAACCGTAGGGTTAAAGAAAAGAAACGCTTTGAGAGAGAGATTCAATTTGCATGACTTCTCCCCGCAAAGAATTACTGTTATAGACAGTAAGTAACTTGAATAAGAAAATAACAATATAAAGCTCAAAAACATTAAAAATTATGAATATTACACAAGCTAAAGATAAAATCACAAGACCATAATATTCAATGAGTTGTCACGAATACGAAAAACAATCATCTTTAGACAAAAGAAGAAATATCCATTAAATGAGCATTTAAAAACAATCAAAAGATATTTCAAATTAGCAAGATGAATAATCGTATAAGTCAAAAGATGACATAAATTGATCTATGCTATAGAATCTCACAATTGACAAGATAGATCAACATATGCTACCTTTGTAAAAATAAATTATTAAATAATATTATTCATCAAATCTAAAATTCAAAATCCATCAGATAATAATTGCAATTAGATCTCAATAAATCTTTAGTTTATAAAGCGTTGATCAATCTTGGGTTAGCTGTAGAGGTACTGTCCCAGCTAACGGAGGTTCACCAGGGAACGCTTAAGTACCGCTTCGCTTCGATCGTAGTCGTGGTGACAGACAGACCCTTTGTAGGCTTGTACCCAAAATAAATCTCTTCTTTAATAACTGAGGATTTAAAAAGAATTAGTGCAATATGAAATAAATTATATTCTATGGACTTAAAAATCTTATAACAATGTTGCATACGGCATAAGATGTATCAATTTACATTTATCTATATGTGCTACAAAATTATTGGGTAACAATAAAATATAAAAATATTAGTAAATCAAAATGTAAGACCTAGATACGTTGATGTATTCTGGAACCTAGAGGACTGGGTTCAGTACCTTGGATCCAGAACTAGACGATAGTTGCAGTACACCTTAATAAATCTTAAGTCTATAAAGTATTGATCACTTCGGGTTAGCTGTAGGGGCCGGTTCCCAGCTAGCGGTAGTCCGAAGACTAGTGCACCGTGTCGCTTCAGGCTATTTACACCTGTATGACAGAAGGACCCTTTCGGCTTGTTCCCAAAATTATTTCTACTCTTAGGAACTTAGATTCAAAGGAATATATGCAGTATCATCGAACATCGTCGAAATCAAGAATCCCTAAATATAAGAGAAGTAAATACCCAAACAATGGTTTATCAAGATCAAGATATTTAAAATATCATGTATCCAAAATGTCAACCAAAAAAGCCAAGAAAAATATACATCATTAAAAGAGGCTTTGAGGAATAAGCTAATAAAGATAAGAACATAAAAGTACCATAAGAAAAAGTACCATAAGAAAACATGTATTTTTAGTGATTTTAGTGTCTGATGTAATGAAAAAGTACCATAAGAAAACATGGTAATGTTCGGATCATCAGTAACAGCTTAGTGGCATTTTATTTCCTTCCATATATATATTTGAACAATAATAATTGATATGCATTGTGAAGTCCAACCACCTGTTGTGTGTATGATTGAATGTTGCAACTAGTTTACATGATTAGCTTCTTAGTAATCAGTAGAAAGGTTTCTCACTGAATCAAAAAAGCTTTCCAGTTATGTATATTCTTTTCTAAAGACAACTTAGTGTGAAGGGTATTATAATTATTACACCCTGGGATTTCTATACTAGATTTCTTTTGATTTTCCTACCTAACGTATGGTCGATTTTCTATACTATTGGTTCTACTTCCGTTTTGATATTCATTGCGCAGACTTGGTTCGTTAATATTTCACACAACCTCTGTATTCCAGAAAACTGTTAGCTCGGACTGTAGATAAATATATTGTGGAGAACTGTATGCTTAATAAAATCACCTACTATTTTAGAAATATAGGAAGAGTCCATTTCTTCATCTGGATATACATGTCACTCTTAGGGGTTGTTTGGTTCGGAGGAGGTGGCTTGAAAGTGGAGGCTTTTGAAGAGAATTGCAGCAACTCAATCGTCACTTTCACAGATCGCTTCTTTGGTTGCGTGAAGAGAGTGAGACGAAAGTGGGGAATCTCTGGCCCCCAACAGTGTCTTGTCCCCTCCCAGAGTTACTTTCCACCTACATCACAAAAGTGGAGTAACTCTGCTGGAGGTCTCCGTTCCTCCTCACTTTTGGCAGGCGAGTTGCTTGGAGAAATGGACTTCTCCCCTTCCCTACTGTGGTCACCTCCTTCCTCCCGCCAGAGACTTCTTCCGTTGAGGTAAATTTCTTTCCCTAGCGTGATCGACGCTATGATGGTAAGCAAAAATTGGAGATTAATTTTTTTAAAAAAATGATTCATGTTCAGATCTGCTTGTACATACCGGATCTAGAGATTTTTGTTGGATTTCCTGTCATTTTTGCGATTCATACCAGATCGAGGCTATGATGGTGCAACCTTTGAGTCTGCATTCTACAAATTGGCAATGATGATTGTTCCCTATGTTGGTTCAGTTTCCAATTGGTTCAGCTTTCAGTGGGTTTCATATATTTTTTATATTGTTGCTTCCGTATGAAACAATGCATCAGCTTATGTGGTTTTCATATTGGGCCCTCTGCTGTTCAATTTGTTGTGTTTTTCATTTTCTACTATGAGCTATGATGAGGAAGCCACACTCTTCTTAGGCTTTTGTATCAGTTTTGTGTTTTTTTGGCCTATGGTGTATCATTTTTGGTGACTGGAATGTAGACAAATCTCTGAGCCCAATCTTGCCACAACTTGTTGCTTCTTGATATTTCTTGTTCTATATCCTGTGTGTCTCTTGTGTATCAGTATTGTGGAATGGGTATCTATTGATTTGGGTATCATACTGCGAATGTATGTCGATTTGTTTGGAATTCTTCTGTATCAATTTGGTGTATGTTGTTTTGTTTGTAAAATTATTTCGTATCAGGTTTGTTTGATAAATGGGTAACATTCTTTAAATTCTTCTTTATCAGTCTTGTGTATGTTGCTTTCTTTGTAAAATGGGTTAAATTCTTCATATTCCAAGTCTACTGATAGGTTTGAGTTCTGGGACAAAATGAAGAACTGTGTTGCTCGGTAAAAATCTTTTTGTGTATGCTGCTTTCTTTGTCAAATTCTTTTTGTGTATATTGCTTGGTCAAATGAAGAACTGTGTTGCTGATAAATGGGTAAAATTCTCTCATGTATGTTGGTTTATTTGTAAAATTCTTTTATAACTGTGCTGTTCGGTTATAAAATGGGTATCATGTTATAAATTCTTTGTATTTCTTGGATATCATGTTATAAATTTGGTATGCTTACTAAGGTAATCATATCTCCAACTTTGTGCTATCCAAACATTCAAAGTCAACATTTTATTTTCTATCTACACTTTCAAGTGCTATCCAAACACAATATATTAAAACTCTCCACTTGCTGGGGGACAAAAAGTAGTGTATCCAAAAAAATTTGAGAACTCAAATGCATTGCAAGTGCCAAGCATTATATCATATGAAAAGTGTCACTTTCACACTTTTTGGGACCTCCCACGAACCAAACAGCCCCTTAGTGAGTAGTAGTTGGTTAATCAGTTAAGTTACTTCCATTTCCTGCATGAGCTAATTACGAGATATGCTGCATACACTTACAAGCTGTGATAGACTATTGACTCCCACTGCTTATGGCTAGAGATGTCGATTCCGATACAAAAATGTGTAAACTATTGTGATTTGGATAGACCCAATTATGGATGCCCTTATCCATACCCATAACAACCTCTATCTCATTCCCTCTATATATGTTATCAATGAGAAAAGGCTACGTACACATTCTTTCTGGCTACCAACTTTTCTCTTTCTCTTCTATTTTTACAACACGTTATCAGCACCATTGCTCAAGAAGTTCGGCACTTGGTACTGCTACTAATATATTTTATTATTTATCCTCCAATCAAGATGTCAAATCTTACCAAGTTGGAATTTTCTGCCCTAGAAGTTAATGGAAGTAATTATCTCTCTTGGAAATTAGATGCTAAGCTTCACCTCAGCTCCCTTGACCCAGTACACATACTGAGTACTCAAACAAAAGAAAAGCCAATTAGTCCTGGAGACAAGGCTAAAGCGACGATTTTTTTACGTCGACATCTTCATGCTGATTTGAAGAATGAGTATCGCACTATAGAAGATCCAAAAATTCTGTAGGAATCCCTGAAGGATAGATATGACCATCAGAAAGTAGTCATCCTCCTAGCAGCGAGGAATGAATTAATCAACCTTCGATTCCAGGATGTTAAGACAGTATCCGAATACAACTCAGCCATGTTCAATATTGGATCAAGGCTTGAGTTGCGTGAAGAACCGGTTACACAGAAGCAAATGATTGACAAAACTCTCAACATTTTATGCCATAAATATTTTGTTGCAACAACAATATAAACAACAACACTATTCTAAAATTTTAGAACTTATGTCTGTACTCCTAGTTGCTGAGGAAAATAACAAGGTCCTCATAAAAAATCATAATACTAGACCTACTGGAACACTAGCATTCCCTGAAGTGAATTTTAGTTATGGATATTCCAGAGGTAAAGGCTGAGACAGAGTACGTTCTGGAAACTTCAACATAGTCACCCCAGCAGTGGTAGACATAATGAACCATAGAAAAAATAGAAAAAGCATATTCCAACCGAAGATCAAGAAAATGAGAATAATAAAGCACCAAAAGATATATGCTTTAAATGCGGACATGAAGGTCATTGGTCCCGCACCTATCGTGCATCCAAAGAAGGGGTAGCCAATTATCAGAAAATCCAAAAGGTTGAAACAAACGCCATTCTTAATACGGACAATGATGACCTACTTGGTGAAGAATATGAGGCACAGGAGAACACCAACATGACATCTGCAGATTTCTTTGGGGATGATTAGTCACTCAATTTTATTGATTGAGAGTAGCAATGTTTTTTCTTTTTACTATGTTGGTATTTATTTAGATTGATAGCTTTTGCATTTATGTTTGAAATTGTTAAATTGGCACCCAACGTCGATTGGGTATTTATGTTCAATTTTGAGTCTCCTGATTAATAAATTTTTCTAGAGACATGGGGATTTATGATCTTTTGCTTTAATACGACAATTTTTGCCGTTTGGGGAGATATTGGTAGATAAATATCTTGGTCAAGAAAATTTTTGTGAATTTTCGTTCTAGAAGAAATTCATGAATATCATCGTTCCAGAAGAACGTTGTAAAACATCATTCCAAAGAAATGTAAATAGCATACTTTCATATTGACTAAATTAGGAGATATTATCCCTTATGTTTCACTACAAAAAAATAATTAGATGTTTACTCGATTATGTTGCATAAATAGTTATACCAACTATGTATCTATCTTATGATAGAAGTAAGTACCAAAAGAACCAAATAAAGGCAACAAAATGTATAAGTTACCTAAAGGTTCTAAATATTCAGCTCTCCATAAGAAGATGCCAAATAATACTAAAAGTTCTAAAGATTTTGCTCTCCATAAGAAGAGGCCGAATAATATAACACACCCTAATGCTCTTGAAGAAGAAGCTCCCGAAGAAGAATCTCCTATAAAGAAAAAGTTCATGACGGTCCAGAAGATGTTATGAACCAAAGATCAAATTTCTTAAAGTATATCGCTCCGATAGATGATATATCTCAGATTCCAGAAGAGACTGAGAAAGAGGTATTTGTATCCATGAAATCTATGTTTTATACATAGTTAAAAAAAATTTAGAATTAAGAAGTTTTCATAAATGACATTATCAAATAAGAATAAAAAGGGAGATAAAATTAAATGATAAAACTAAAACTACGAATAATCTAATACAAAGATACGATATCTTTCGCAAGACGTGGAGTGTTCGGTCCTACAGTACAAAATCCAAAAAGAATAAACCCGGTAGATTTTGAATGAGTGTTTGTAACAAATAGAGATCCAAATGTACAAGGATAATATTAGCTCAAGGATTCACGAAATGATCATGAATAGAATATGAATAAATATATTCTTCGATCATGATAACCTAGATGATAATATATATCCTCGAAGGTCGTGGAATTAAATTTTTTTAGGTATATCCTTGAAGGATTTAATATTACCATGTTATTCCCGAAGGATCTAGAAATGAGCCATATATGGATTAGACCATCTAGAAGAATGTGATAGGCTCATTGAATTTATGAAAATATTCCTGAATCGATTCATCAAAATGGACACTTCCTGAAGAGAAGATCTCCTGAAGAGATTAAAGTAGCCCTTGAAGAGAAAATATGACAGTATCTCTTGAAGAGATGTGAAATATGAAAAGATAAAGAATCTTTCGAAGAGATTGGAATCTCCAGAAGAGATTCGAATCTACCGAAGAGATCAAAATCTTCCAAAGTGATCGAAAATCTCCAAAAGAGATAGAGATAAATCTCATGTAAAGATTTAATATGAATGATATACCTATAATGGTCAGGTCAATAGGATCTTTTATAAACAAAGGAACATGTTCTGCGTCCTTAAGTACCATATTTAAAAAATATAAAAAAATTATTGTCATTCACTCAGATCAATATTTTAGAAGAATATTAGGTACATAAATTATTCTTGATGAATGTTTTGATCTAATGAGATATGCAGATGCATGATATTTATCTAATACTCATTAAGGGGACACCACAAAAAAGGTACATTTTATAAATAATGTTGCCGGTATTTTAGAGAGAACAAATCAAATCACTGTGACAATTTTATCAAAGCAAACAGAGGGTGTGCATGGCTATGTTTTCAACAGTTAAGCATATCAGGGGGAGTTGCGAGCTTTAAGGAATCACAAATAAAGCCTGCAACCTCTTCATAAGGATATGAGTATAAATGTATAGATAAATAAAGTGTTAGGGTGATATGTAATATTTAAATTATATTAGGGGTTGATTTTTTATTTTGAATTGATGTAAGGACAAGAATGTAATATTTTGAGGGGGAGCATCATATAGATGCAAGCATCCTGAAGATACTAATGGAGACATCTTGAAGCATGTCTTTGCGTATTGTACTCTTTTTCTTCGTTGAGGTTTTTTCCACCAGGTTTTTCCTTCGAAAGATTTTTAACGAGGCAATATAAGTCGCACCCACTTTGATTCCTAAAGAATCCTATTCTTGAAGAATATTATTGTACTCTAACATAAACAAACTTTGTATTAAAACTTACAGAAAGAAAAGTATAAAATGAAACCTACACAAGAATTTTAAGTACAAAAATATGGGAATTGGAAGGATGAAAGTTAAGTCTGCGGGTTGACGATCCGAGACGAAGATACAAAAGCTTGCCAACTCTGCCTCACTAGCAGAATTTTGACATGAAGTAGACTCTATGAATGTCTCTCTGTGTGTGAAGAAGACATTGTCCCTCTATTTAATACATTTTTTACTATAAATGGCTATGCGCACATGAGGCAAAAATATACTATTTTTGAACTTTGGGGCGCATGAGGTTGGCGCATAGGCACCTGTAGTTCGTGGGGCTAAATGTGCACGCATGTCATGCATAGGCCGCCACGTGGCTTCAATTATTTGGGTCGTGCCACATGAAACGATGTCACATAGCATACTATCTCCATGTAGCATACTATCTCCACATAGGTACTGACATGTGACAAGGCACATTTTGTCACATGATGAAGTTGGTGCATAAGGTCTTTTACTGCGTAGTATAGTTTATATGCCGCATAGCGGTACTTGCCGCATGAGAACGGCTATGTACAACTATAAATAAAATGATTACGCTGACTCATGTACTGATGTCTTTTTTGTAACCGTCGTTCTTATACTGCCAGAGGTGGCCCACTTTTTGATGAGCCATCAGAACGACTATGCGTCTCGATGCATACGTCTATCACTCCAAAGTTCAGTGCTTTGAAATGTTGTCGCATAATCCTCAGAGACTACTAGCAAGTCATTACCTATTCTTGGGCAAGGGTTGTATTTGTTGCGTAGCAATTTGACATATAAACATCCATGCGTCGTTCTTGTATGTGGCTATAATTTCCATGCTTCTACAAAACCCCCTTCAAAGTTTTTAAAACTTGAATAAGTTTTGAAACACTTTGAAAGAAACATGGGGGAAGGGACTTGTCACATAGGACTTTGACGCATGGGATCACTTCCATACAGCTGCTATTTTGACTTTTCCCTTTGAATCTAAACTGTCCTCGAAATTCTTAGCGGATGTTACGTATAGGCGCTCAAATCGAGGCTCAGTCAATGCATAAACGTGATTTCAAGAGCTGAAAATCATGTTGTTTAAATTCTCTTTTTGACCATTTCAATAATCTGGTTGCATAAAACTTTGTCGCATGTTGCTGTGTTATGCGCCTATGTGACCCCTTTCCACTATAAATAGGGGGTCAGTGGTGGCAGAACATTTCACACAAGTTCTGTCACTTTCTTCCACCATGCTTCTACAAGTTTAGAACTTAGCCGACTCAGGCGAGCTTGTGGAGGAGTTAGGCATAGTAATTTCATGAGCATTGCTCTATGGGTGTTCTAAGAAGCGAGAGAAGCCGCGAGCTTCTCAAGGTAGAAGATGAGGATACAACCATAGTATCCCTATTTTTTTCTTCTCTTGTACGGTTTGACACATGCGACACCATCGTGCAAGTGCTCAAGCACAGCCCAGTGCTGGAAGTGCATGGTTGTTGCTGTAAATCTTCGACACAAAAATGTGCTGACAGCAAAAAACTTCCTCTATGAGCATAGATGAAGTTTTTGCAGGACACTCGTCATGAATATACGCTGGAGAACACTATTTTTAGTAAGAAAAACATCTCTTCTGACAGTAAAATAGCTCTTGTTGCATGACTCCTTATGCGTGTCATGACCCGCTTCCGAATAATCGGACACGAGTCGGACACGCCCAGCCTTCGTCGTTAGACACGACGAAGTAAGCTGTACCAAGCTAGGGAAAACTAACCAGATAAACATGAAAGTATGGAATCACAGCATCTAAAAACATATCCCATAATGATCACCATAATCCACAAATCCAGATATCATAATGTACCAGAATCAACAGGAATGAAAAGTGCTATGAACTCTAAAGTCAATATCTCAAAGTAAAGCTAAGTAATCTAAACCTGAAGCCTCAAGCTAAGCCTCATCCTGCTCAGCTAATCCTGGGCTCTGGCCCATAGAGTAGAACAATGTCCTGCAAGCATACCTGCAACATATCCTATTCAGGAGCGGAGCAAAGTACAATTCTAGGTAATGAACAAGACATCATGAAATGAAAGTACAAGGGAACATGGTAGGTAAAGTACAGGAAAGAACATGTGAATAAGTACATGAAAGAACATGGTGTGTAAAGTATATAAAAGAACATGGTATGTAAGAACATGAAAGTACATGATATATAAGCACATGAAAGAACATGGTATCATGGAATCACAGGAAATAAGTACAAGGTATATCTCCTGCATGTGTGTACGATATTTGAAATATAGCTAAGTATGTGACCGGCTAGGGGTAAGCACATGAAAGCACATGAATGGTACGGCTTAGAACCCGCGTGCACGATGCGAGGTCTAAGCTAAACACACCTGAGTTGTTTCTTGGGTTTGGTCACATAAATAGTATATTTCCCCACCCCAGGTACAAGTAATAAGAACAAGGAACATGAGCACCAGAAAGTACATGACGTGTTGCAATGTGTCAATCAAGAAAGCACAGGATATAATGAAATGCACAAGACCATAGAATGTACTTGCCTTGCTTCAGGAAAGTAAGGGTGAAGATCGGAACTAGATGTCCTCCTGAGTAATGGATACAAGTTGGTTAATTTCTAAACAAGTTGTACTAGATACTCTCTTCTACTAACCAAGTCCAACTATTAGAGCATCTATAAGTATACTAGTATTAAGTAACCTCTCCTAATGGAAAGTTATATAAATTTATATAGGAAGAATAAAACTACGAATAAAGGCAGTTGCTATCTGTCAATACTATAACATATAAAGCCCCAAGTTAAACCCAAGGTCAGACTTGACTCTGCTCAGTGTGCTCACCATTCTATATTCAATTTCTTAGTAACAATGCACTGCCTACTCCTATATAACCTGCCAACCAAACCAAATTTGTACATACCCCAAAACTAGTCCAACTGCACTAATGCCAGTGATGCACTTAACTGTTCATGCACAACCATACTGTGTTCATACTGCCCAAAATTCAACCATTAATTGGTTAAAGTGCTTCCTGCAAGAACACTAATCCACTTCTAACAATCAAAAGTCAAGTAAACCTTATACACAACCTTCCTATGCACCCAGAACTCAAGCTCAGCATATTACGCAACCACACAACTAGTCTTAGTAAATATGCACACAAGCCATTCCCAATAACCATATGCTAATTAAGTTCAACCATAAATACAGAACTTAATCAAATTCGAATTCAACATAGGAAAGGTCCCCGTCCTTGCGAACTTTCAATAGAACCCAAAATGAAGTCTCATTAATGAAATTATACTGGAACTAATTTCAAAGAATGGGACTAATCTAACCCCGCAACATGACCAAGAATCCTCATTAACTAACTGGTCTGGAATCTCCAAATACACATGAACTTAGAATTTACAAACAGAATTATACAACAAAACTCCAAAAATTGTATAAACAAACTCCAGAAATTGTACAAACAACTCAATCCCCCCATCCTGGAATTGTACAAGCAAAACTCCAGAAATTGTATAAACAACAAAACAGAATTATACAACCTCCATCATGGACACTACACTCGGTCAACTTGATACTGCTACATGGCTTGCATATAATCGATCGGGTACGCACGGACACAATCCACTGTTTGGACATGAACAAGTCTTGGTCACACACACACAAACGCTGCTACGGCCAACACACGCCACACCAAATGGACACGAACTGCTCACGGCCAACACCCCGTACTCAAAACTGAAACAACGTGCAATAATCAATCAAAATGGTAACATAATACCTGAAGGAAAGAAATTAACGAGATTAAAGACACGTCCCAAGTGTCGGGTGCGATCCACAAGCTAGCAATCCACTGCAGCTACACCAAACCGACACCAAACCACACCAAAGCTACTGATACAAAAATTCAGACACGAACTGCAAATAAGAACAGCATCTAAGTTCCTACACGGAGTAAAACTTCCTAAACAAAAGTGCAGAGAAACAAACCTGAAGTAAACGAACCGAAAGGATATCCCCAAATGCTGGACACAACTCCTTCGTTCCAATTTCCTAGAGTAGGCATTAGACCAAATAGTTGGCGTTCAGTCACAGTAACACTAAATCGTAGTTTCCTCTGCTCTACAAACCAAAATTATATATATAGAAAAAATCCCAGAAAACCAAAGAAACCATCGATTGACAATGAAATCCTCAAAGAACACCATGAATTATCAATCTAACCACAAATCAAACACAACCGAGATACTCACCATTCGGTCCTGAAGAACGAGCTGGTCGTCGATTTTAACTGATCGGTCCGATCGATCCAATCGAATCCAGAGTTCAATCGAATCATCACAAACTGAAGGAGAAAACATTCAGGAGAAAGAATCAGAGGAAAATTCCCTACAACAGAAGCTAGGGATCAGAAGATCTAGCTACAGAGTTCAAATTAAATCACTTACGATCGAGAAGAACCGATCCCTGTTGATCGCTCCGCCAACAAAATTCCTCCGTCGACGATCTGGATGGACGTCGTCGAAACTCAGTAGGAGCTCCCTGGAAGTGATGCTTGCTCTCGCCGGAGATCAGAATACGAACGCCTGTCTCGGTGGTCGCCGTCGCCATCGCCGCGGATGACTGTCGAATTGTCGATCTCCCGTGAACGCTCAGTCACCGAAACGAGGACTCGTCGTCGTCGCCACCGCCTAGGCCGTCGGAGAAGTGAAGATCACCGACGTTGTCGGCTCGTCTTAGCCGTCACGGTGGAGGAGGTAGCTGCTAGAGAAACTCGCGGTGGAGACGAACTTCACAGCTGCACTAGTCGCCGTCGTGGTGGGGATCCTTTGCCACCGCCATCAGCCTGCTACCCGCCAGAAAAATAAAGAAATCAGGGTTAGGGTTTCGAAGAATCGGAGGAGGGGAAATGGAGATCTCTCGAGAGCTAACTGTTGAAAAATATTCACTGAAAATATGCTTTCTCTCTCCTCCTCTCATATAAAAAGAATTGGAATTTTACAAAACAATCCCCCCATCCATGGCAATCTGGCAATGGAGCCCTCCCCCTTTTAGAAAATTATATTTACAGTAAAAAAACAGTTAGAACAAAATAATATTTATTATTTATTTAAAACAAGGTGAGGGGACCACAAATAAATTGGTTGTAACAACTTTTGAAATTTGTCCCCAATTTATTTCCCTCTAAATATCAATCATCATATATATAAAATAACTTTTTATTTGAAACCCAATTTAATCAATTGCTATTATTAAAATCAAAATTTTTTATTTTCTCAAAAATTGGGAAGTGGAGTTACAAATCTTCCCTCCTTAAAATAATTTCGTCCTCGAAATTCGAGAGGCAACAAAACAAACTCAAAGCAAATCTCAAGAAGGTTCAACACAATTTATTTATTGTATTTAAGATTGTCAATATCAAAGTACACTCAATAACAAACTGGGATAGCGCTCCCGCATCTCGTCCTCGCGCTCCCATGTGGACTCTCCCGGAGAGTGATGTCTACACAGGACGTGGACAAGTGGAATAGTCTGGTTTCGCAGTTGCTTCTCCCTCCGATCAAGGTTCTCCACTGGCTGCTCCTCGCAAGTCAATCTCGGACCCACCTCTAGCTCCGAATAGTCTACCACATGACTCAGATCTGGAATGTAGCGTCGAAGCTGGGACATGTGAAAAACGTCGTGCACTCCCTCCAAGCTAGCTGGAAGCGCTAGTCAATATGCCACCTCGCCAATACGCGTCGTCACATCGAAAGGTCCGATGAATTTCAGACTGAGCTTCCTGCCTCTGCCAAAACGAATGGTGCCTCTGGTCGGCGAGATTCTTCAGGAATACTCTGCTTCTAACTGCGAACTCTGGTGACCATCTGCTGTTGTCCGCCTAGTGCTTCTGTCGATCCATGACACTCTGAGCCTTGAGTCCAAGTATACACAAGAAGTTTGGGATATCATGCTTTGACAAAGATCGATGATCAAATAGTCACGAAGTGGAAGGAATTTCAATTACAACTTAGAAGAGCAAAATCATGAAGACACAACTATTAAGTACGATCAAAAATTGATAGTTTAACACAAGTGGGCTAGAACAAGATAGGAAAATCATGGTCAGACAGACATGACTTTAGATCGGAGTTTAGACAAGTCACAAACGAAGTATGGAATCAAAATCTGGTAATGTGTAATTTTGAGGAATTCAATGATCTAACGATAAAATACTAGAAGAAATTTTAGCAAGGGTTGATTGAGGAGACGTACGCAATACTCAGGAGATACAGTATCAAATCAGGATGAACGTGTAAGGGTTTGTGATTCTCGAAAACCAATAATTATATGAAAATGGAATATAGTTTCTATGGTATCCGGAAACATATAGATATTTGAAATCACTTTACTTAGAATCCCTGCCCCGCCAGTATATGTCTGGCTGCAGTGAACTTTCGGTTCTATGACTTAAATAACAATATGTTACTGAATAACATATCAACTTTATTCATTTTCAAACAATTATCGACGAAGCAACTCAAGAGATCTAAATATGAAGAGTTTAGGACAAAGTCTCAATAATACCCGAAACCTATGAATGTCTGAAATCACTTCAACTTAAAGTTCCTGCCTCGCCAGTGCGCTACTGGCTGCAGTGAACCTTCAGTCTCCATAATCCAGCTAATGGCTGCAGCGCGCAACTGTCATGCCATGGTAGGTCATCGAATAGCCTTTCGACTTTTATCCCTAGGAATTTCAAAAGAGTTCCAAGGAGTTCAAAATGAGTTTCAGTAGTCCAAGTCACGGAAATGTGAAGTTACCTGACTGTTAGAATACAAGGATTTTATTAGGTACTAAGAGACTACAAGGAATCCAATCAGTGAATAAAAAGGGCAGCCATGGAGATTTAAAATTTCAAACATGGCAAAGTTTCAAATTATGACAGACTATCAACTGATATCTGGAATGGTAACAAGATTCCATATATAGGACATTATCCCGAAGGGATAACAGAGTCTCGAAGGATGAACAGTAGCAAGGCATCAAATATAAGACAATGTCAAAAAATAAGAAATAAATCGCGCATTGGAAACGAAGTTCAACAAAATCTCAAGTAACGACAAAATCTCGAACAGATCCCGAATGGAAAATGAAATCTCCAATAGGATACATGGTCTCAAACAAAAAACCAATATCAATAAGGATGTGATTAGGAAATAAAATCTCGAATGGAAAATCTTGACAAGGAAACAAGATATCGAATAGAGAGCTAGGTCTCATCGAGTCGCGAGTGGGAACTGAAGTTTCAAAGTCTGGAAAAATCTTGAATATGAGACAAAATCACGAACGAAAGCAAAGTCAAAAATGAGAAAAGAAATCTCAAAATCTCGAATGGAATCCAGTTACGAAATAGAAAAAGAGAATCACTGGGTGAATAGGAAACAAGTATCCATGAAACAAGTGATACCCCAAATAGGGGACAAGATTGAAACAAAGTGGTGATCAGAACAATTTTTCAAACAGAAACAAACCATGAATAGAAAAAGAAATCTCATATAGAGAACATGTCAAGTCCTCAAATTTGAAGGGAACTTCAAAGGGTGTCTTGAATGGAGAATAGAAACAAATATTGAATAAAATCAAATTCTGACAAGTCCCAAATAGAAAACTGAACCTCGAGAAGAAAACAAAATTTACAAATTGTAACTAGTTCTGACTAGGAAACAAAATTCTCGAGTAGAATCATGAAAAGAAAGCAGGGTTACGAAGAATGGATGGAGGAGTATCAATCAACGAATAGGAAACAATATCTCAAAATAAGTTTCGAATATCCACCAAGGTTCCAAAATAGAAAACAATAAGTTCCAAGAAATGGTCTAGATGCTAAAAGAATTTTAAGGAAAAATTGGATTGCTAATCAAGATACATGGTTTTCCCAACCATGCAAAAGAAATCTTATGCCTTCATTTTATCTTCAATATTCCTCCGGGACTGGAATCACTTCAATCTTCTTCACTGTCCTGACGTAGACTGGTCCATGCGGTAATGCTCCATATAGCTGTTGAATTTGGAGAGACGGGTCCTTCTGCTGTAGTTCTGGTGCTCCTCGTGCTTGTTCTCGGGCAGTGCGATCAATGATCTCCGGACAATCTTTGACTTGGTGGGCAGGCGATCTGCAGTACAAGCGTAGTCTCCGTCTTTTGTGGCATTCGTCGTAGTGGTGTCCTAGGCTGCGGCAAAAAATACAAATGATAGCCGACTGAATCTGAATCTCCTGCTGGCTGAAGAAGTGTTGTCCGAGTGTGGCGACGCTTTAAGGATCCACAGTAGTTGTTATCTTCATCATAAGTCTTCATGTTCCTCTCGAGCTTCAATTTCTCGTTGTGTCCTATTGTCTGTGCTACATTCTGGATCTCCTGGCTGGTGGCTCTAATCTTCAGAGAAGTCGGGTCCTCAGAAACTTGGGTGATCTTCAGTGGTAACTCCAGGTTCTCGATCTGCTCCTTGGTGCAAGATATGCGCTCTGTGTCGAAAAGTTCAAGGATCCGAAGAAATCAGAAGTCATTCCTAGCTCGGAGTGTGTATCCACAAGTCTGACTTGGAAAGGATGGCCTGCTCCCTCTGGGTGTCAAGGAACTCTTAAAACGTCTTCATCAACTGCGTACTACCCATGGGGATAGTAGAATGATAGAAGGTAGTGGAAGCTCGAAACTCTCAAGTGTAGATGGATTGACTGTTCCGATGTCGCATACTTTTGAAATATCTGCAACACAGAAACTTGTTAAAATAACCTAGACCTACATACAACAAGTGTTTATTGAATATTAAAATACCTGATACACCTGATATACCTGATATACCCTTATTTTCTGATTTTTCCTATGCTGTGATCAAGTTTCCCTAGTGTAATCAAGTCCCCCAATAGTACGCTAAGTCCTAGGTACCATTAGGATAGACCTGCATGGGCCACCACTAAAAACATGTCACGACCCGCTCCCGAATAATCAGACACGAGTTGGACACGCCCAGCCTTCGTCGTTAGACACGACGAAGTAAGCTGTACCAAGCTAGAGAAAACTAACCAGATAAACATGAAAGTATGGAATCACAGCATCTAAAAACGTATCCCAGAATGATCACCATAATCCACAAATCCAGATATCATAATGTACCAGAATCAACAGGAATGAAAAGTGCTATGAACTCTAAAGTCAATATCTCAAAGTAAAGCTAAGTAATCTAAACCTGAACCCTCAAGCTAAGCCTCATCCTGCTCAGCTAATCCTGCGCTCTGGCCCATAGAGTAGAACAATGTCCTGCAAGCATACCTGCAACATATCCTATTCAGGAGCGGAGCAAAGTACAATTCTAGGTAATGAACAAGACATCATGAAATAAAAGTACAAGAAAACATGGTAGGTAAAGTACAGGAAAGAACATGTGAATAAGTACATGAAAGAACATGGTGTATAAAGTACATGAAAGAACATGGTATGTAAGAACATGAAAGTACATGATATGTAAGCACATGAAAGAACATGGTATCATGGAATCACAGGAAATAAGTAAAAGGTATATCTCCTGCATGTGTGTACTATATTTGAAATATAGCTAAGTATGTGACCGGCTAGGGGTAAGCACATGAAAGCACATGAAAGCACATGAATGGTACGACTTAGAACCCACGTGCACGATACGGGGTCTAAGCTAAACACACCTGAGTTGTTTCTTGGGTTTGGTCACATAAATAGTATATTTCCCCACCCCAGGTACAAGTAATAAGAACAAGGAACATGAGCACCAGAAAGTACATGACGTGTTGCAATGTGTCAATCAAGAAAGCACAGGATATAATGAAATGCACAAGACCATAGAATGTACTTTCCTTGCTCCAGGAAAGTACGGGTGAAGATCGGAACTAGATGTCCTCCTGAGTAATGGATACAAGTTGGTTAATTTGTAAACAAGTTGTACTAGCTACTCTCTTCTACTAACCAAGTCCAACTATTAGAACGTCTATAAGTATACTAGTATTAAGTAACCACTCCTAATGGAAAGTTATATAAATTTATATAGGAAGAACAAAACTACGAATAAAGGCAGTTGCTATCTGTCAATACTATAACTTATAAAGCCCCAAGTTAAACCCAAGGTCAGACTTGACTCTGCTCAGTGTGCTCACCATTCTATATTCAATTTCTTAGTAACAATGCACTGCCTACTCCTACATAACCTGCCAACCAAACCAAATTTGTACATACCCCAAAACTAGTCCAACTGTACTAATGCCAGTGATGCACTTAACTGTTCATGCACAACCATACTGTGTTCATACTGCCCAAAATTCAACCGTCAATTGGTTAAAGTGCTTCCTGCAAGAACACTAATCCACTTCTAACAATCAAAAGTCAAGTAAACCTTATACACAACCTTCCTATGCACCCAGAACTCAAGCTCAGCATATTACGCAACCACACAACTAGTCTTAGTAAATATGCACACAAGCCATTCCCAATAACCATATGCTAATTAAGTTCAATCATAAATACAGAACTTAATCGAATTCGAATTCAACATAGGAAAGGTCCCCGTCCTTGCAAACTTTCAATAGAACCCAAAATGAAGTCTCATTAATAAAATTATACTGGAACTAATTTCAAAGAATAGGACTAATCTAACCCCGCAACATGACCAAGAATCCTCATTAACTAACTGGTCTGGAATCTCCAAATACACATGAACTTAGAATTTACAAACAGAATTATACAACAAAACTCCAGAAATGTATAAACAAACTCCAGAAATTGTACAAACAACTCAATCCCCCCATCCTGGAATTGTACAAGCAAAACTCCAGAAATTGTATAAACAACAAAACAGATTTATACAACCTCCATCCTGGACACTGCACTCGGTCAACTTGATACTGCTACAGGGCTTACATATAATCGATCGGATACGCACGGACACAATCCATTGTTTGGACATGAACAAGTCTTGGTCACACACACACAAACGCTGCAACGGCAAACACATGCCACACCAAATGGACACGAACTGCTCACGGCCAACACCCCATACTCAAAACTGAAACAACATGCAATAATCAATCAAAATGGTAACATAATACCTGAAGAAAAGAAATTAACGAGATTAAAGACACGTCCCAAGTGTCGGGTGCGATCCACAAGCTAGCAACCCACTCCAGCTACACCAAATCGACACCAAACCACACCAAAGCTACTGATACAAAAATTTAGACACGAACTGCAAACAAGAACAGCATCTAAGTTCCTACACGAAGTAAAACTTCTTAAACAAAAGTGTAGAGAAACAAACCTGAAGTAAACGAACCGAAAGGATATCCCCAAATGCTGGACACAACTCCTTCGTATCCGATTTCCTGGAGTAGGCATTAGACCAAATAGTTGGCGTTCAGTCACAGTAACACTAAATCGTAGTTTCCTCTGCTCTACAAACGAAAATTATATATATAGAAAAAATCCCAGAAACCCAAAGAAACCATCGATTGACAATAAAATCCTCAAAGAACACCATGAATTATCAATCTAACCACAAATCAAACACAACCGAGATACTCACCATTCGGTCCTGAAGAACGAGCTGGTCGTCGATTTTAACTGATCGGTCCGATCGATCCAATCGAATCCAGAGTTCAATCGAATCGTCACAAACTGAAGGAGAAAACATTCAGGAGAAAGAATCAGAGGAAAATTCCCTACAACAGAAGCCAGGGATCGAAAGATCTAGCTACAGAGTTCAAATTAAATCACTTACGATCGAGAAGAACCCATCCCTGTTGATCGCTCCGCCGACAAAATTCCTCCGTCGACGATCTGGATGGACGTCGTCGAAACTGCGTAGGAGCTCCCTGGAAGTGATGCTTGCTCTCGCCGGAGATCAGAATACGAATGCAGATCTCGGTGGTCACCGTCGCCATCGCCGCAGCTGGTTGTCGAATTATCGATCTCCCGCGAACGCTCAGTCACCGAAGCGAGCACTCGTCGTCGTCGCCACCGCCTAGGCCGTCGGAGAAGTGAAGATCACCGACGTCGTCGGCTCGTCTTAGCCGTCACGGTGGAGGAGGTAGCTGCCAGTGAAACTCGCGATGGAGATGAACTTCACAGCTGCACTAGTCACCGTCGTGGTGGGGATCCTTTGCCACCGCCATCAACCTGCTATCCGCCGAAAAAATAAAGAAATCAGGGTTAGGGTTTCGAAGAATCGGAGGAGGGGAAATGGGGGTCTCTTGAGAGCTAACTGTTGAAAAATATTCAGTAAAAATATGCTTTCTCTCTCCTCCTCTCATATAAAAAGAATTGGAATTTTACAAAACAATCCCCCCACCCATGGCAATCTTGCAATGGAGCCCTCCCCCTTTTAGAAAATTATATTTACAGTAAAAAAACAGTTAGAACAAAATAATATTTATTATTTATTTAAAACAAGGTGAGGGGACCACAAATAAATTGGTTGTAACAACTTTTCAAATTTGAAAATTGTCCCCAATTTATTTCCCTCTAAATATCAATCATCATATATATAAAATAACTTTTTATTTGAAACCCAATTTAATCATTTGCTATTATTAAAATCAAAATTTTTATTTCCTCAAAAATCGGGAAGTGGAGTTACAAATCGGCAGGGTTAAACATGTCGTATGACTCCTTATGCAGCAAGATTAAATCTATTCTAGACATAACTCGTCAGAGAATAGCTTCGTTTATGCACATAACTCTCTGATTCTAATGAAATGTGCATTTTTTACAGGAAAGAACTTGGATGACTTGAGCTCAGATGGAGCATGGAAGAACATTATAAGTCTTCTTGTTCGTCTTGAACAAACATATTACATGATAGAGCGTCATAAAGAAGGGGAAAACCTTGTTCAAAACAAGCAAAGTTGCTTTCTTCTACTCAGTATTGTCGTGCCCTGCGCCCGTATGTTCGGGTACGGGTTGTGACCGCATCCAGCCTATGCCACAAAATCCATGGTAGTTGGCTGTCTAGACCTCGATAGTCACCAATTACTCTTAAGATTAATCCTTTGCTCAATCATGATACTAGACAAAAAAAAACCAAAACCAAGCCAACACATGATCACATCATCCACTGTCACTTTGAGTAGATATATATGTTCCATCTCCGGAGACAAATCCGACAATCCATATCCTCAATGAAATAACACATACGTCTAATACATCTGATGCATCAAAAATAATCTATTATAATCTTCTAGAGTATTTTAGAACCTTCCATGAGTCGTCATCCATCCAAGTCATGTCCTCAAGACCTAGCTAATATGTCAACAATTCAGTTAGGAAAGGAGCAAAGTATTACCCTCCAAACAAATGTTGCACGATATGAAAGAAAACTATAAAGTAAATACAAGAAATAAATAAACCAGAACATGTGACACAGAACAATGATATGCGATATAACCTGCAACATGAACAACTATGAGAAACCATGATCAAGAATAAACATAACTATGTACCATATGCAATTGAAATACCATGTTCAATATGTGTTTGTCTGGGGTAATAGGCACATTCGAAGATGGCTATTAACGATAGGAGTACGAAACAACATACGTGGGGTGCATGTGTGTTATTTTTGATTTGTACGTTCTCAATTGGGTGTGACCACCTACCTACTTGGCATTTCCCCTCCCCAAGACACGAAACAATCAATAACGATAAGTCGTGATCAATTTACGAGTCATGATCAATGTTCGATAAACAATGGTAAGTCATGACCAATATACGATAAATAAGTCACGATCACGACTGTGAACATGAATCATAATTAAGGAACACAATCATGATCAAGAAGCACAATCACGTGTTAGATCGTGTCGCAATATGAAATATGACATGATAAAAAATATTGCAATTATAATGTATTGAGAAACATAAGTAAGGAGTGTACTTGCCTCAAACCCAATTTGTTGTAATTGCTCCTTGTCCAACCTATTAAAATAAAACCTCATCAATATACCACTCTAACTAAAATCCATCTAAAAAAATCCAATGATTATAAGCCTATCACCTAAAAGCCCAAACTAATCCATATAGTAGAGCCGAAAACCTTGAATCAGTCTTTAAACCCCAAAGCCCAATTTAAATGAGGTCTATCGACCCAAACCCATTAGGCTAATAAAAATAAAACCAAATTTGAAACCCAAACTCTAAACCCATATTCATTAACTAAACTAGGCCCAACACTTAAACCAACCCTAGACTATATTAAAAACTGAATTGATTGGGTTCTGACCCAATCCTCAAAACCCAGCCTAGAGGCTATTTAGCTGCAAGCCCTCAGTTCCTTATAACCCCTTATAACCTTTTTTTTCCCTTCTTTCTATTTCTTTTGGTATAGTGGTCCGCACAGCCCGGCCCACTCCCAAGCTCAAAACTATATCACTAACCTAAACCCTAACCGCTCACAATACACACTCTCTCTCTCTCCAGTCCTATTCACTTAGCCGTAAACCCTAACTCCCTCTATCACAGTCGTAAACCCTAACTCTTTTCCTTTGCCTCTTCCTCACACTCTCACTCTCCACTCTCCAACAGACACCCAAGGAAAACACCTAACAACCTATAGAGAAGAGAAAGCAGGGGAAAAAAAAGAAGGTTACTTGGTGGCTCGGCGAGGTAAAACGGAGCGACAGTGCTGTGGCGATGCGACAATGAAAAGCGGTCATATCTGGAAGATGAGCTCGGCGGTGGTGTCCTAGCCGCCGAGAACGACAATAGGCGAATCCTGGTGGTCGGGTCGAGGAGGAGGTGCAAAACAGGGTGGCGAAGGTCACCATCACTCAGATCTAGGTGGCCGGAGAGTGATTGTGGGCCGGAGGAGATGGCAGCATGAGGAAGAGGCTTGTGGCGAATCTCGAGGAGTGGTGCACTGCTCGAGGACCAGCATGGCACTGGAAGAGCAGAGCTAGACAGTCTAGGAGCTCTATTCTCGAGGACGCGACGCTCGAGGAGGCAATAGGCGATGGTCGTCCGTAGTGGAGCACAACAGAGGGAGATAAGAAGATGGTATGGCGAGGTGTTGACTAACTCCAACGGGTGGCAGAGAAGAAGACGATAGTTCGCAGTCGTCGACTCGATGACACGGCACCGAAGGATGGCTCTGGATACGACAGACACAGGAGGAGGCACAGCACGACAAGCTCGGGGAGGTGGCGAGCACGACCGAATACGATGACAAAAATGGCGGTGATGAACCATTGCTCGAGGAGGCAGCGACTGAGTACATGGGTCTGGTGGTGGCCCAAAGGCGATGCATCGACGGCTAGGGTTTGTCGAGGCGGCGGCTTCTCGTCTAGAGTGGCGGCAGATCTGGATTTGCGACTCTGGCCATGGCGGCTACGGACAGAGGAGTTAGGTTTAGGCTAGGGTTAGGGTTTGTGATGGTGTCAGCGTGTCCTGTGTCGAGGACACAGTAGGACACAGGGTGGGGAATTTGTAAGGGTTGTGTCGGTTGTACGGGTGTGTCCTATATCGAAGACACAACAGGACACTAGGGTTTGGGAATGATGAATTAGAATGGGGGTGTGTTCGTGTCCTCGGGGTCGGACCCGGGGATACAAAGAAGATGATGTAATAGCTAGAGAAAATAATGAAATGGATGTGGACACGGACGCGGATACAGTCATTAGGACCTCATTGTCACGCACAAAAGTTTGTGTCCCATCGAGACGGATTTATATAACTCTCCACGGACCGAGATTATGCGGAAAGCTTCCAGAATATTCTAGAAAATGGCAAAGTCTCTAGAAGATAGTGGATCTCTCCGGAAGGCCCAAGATCGTTCTAGACGATCTAAGATCCTTCTGGATGGCCCGAGAAGTTTCCTTTTATGTTCTTAGGGAATAATACTGGAATATGCCATTCCAGTTATGGTAGGAAGAATAATTCCTGGAATATTCTTTCCAGAAGTTTCCTTGTGAAGCTCTATGAGCCATTATAAATAAGGGAGAGGCCTCATTTGTTCCTCACCACCCAAAGTTGTAGCCTTTTCTAGTATAGTAAAGTTTTAATCTTCCACTCTCTCTCTCTTGCTCCACAATATTCTCAATATAGCCTTAGCGATCTAGCTAAGCATTGGGGGAAGGCTTGCACGCCTCTTCGAGGAAGAAGATAGTACACTGCACAGGTCGCAGTGTAACCTAAAATACTAAGTTCGTGATAAGTGGTATCAGAACGAAGGTCGGTTGGTGCCATATCGATATCTAAGAACGTCCAGGAGGGAGCCACGTCACCTAAGGAGGGGCACGCCAAGAAGTACAAGAGGGACAAGAGCAGGGAGTTTGCGATGGAGCGTAGCCTTGCCGGTCTTGTCGAACGTGTTAAGGTCTTGGAGACGGGTTTGAGGGACATGGAGATGCGCATGGCTCCGTGGAGCAAAGCCACACGAGGCTAGAAAGGTACTTCGATGGGCTGGAGAGTGACGTCATTTCGTCCATGGCAATCTTTCGGAAGCAATTCTAAGAGATCTGATCCGCACTTGAGGAGGAGCTCAAGGGGCATCGTGCGAAGATTTACATAGGAAGGTCCAAGGCTACGAGGAGCTGAATATCATGGTCAAGAGTTACGGAGAACTCAAGACAAAGTTCCTATCTTGGAGAAGGCTGTTGCGAACGGTAGACCTTCGAGTAGGGAGGCATCGAGGCGAAGGAAGATTCCTAAGCCAAAATCCTTCAGCGGGGTGCGTGATGCCAAAGAAGTTGAGATCTTCTTGTGGAACGTGGAGCGATACTTCAAGACGTTGCACATTAATGATGACATCGAGAAGGTGGATATTGCTCCACTCTACTTTACAGATGATACGATGCTGTGGTGGCGTCGAAGGTGCACAAAAGTCGAGAAGGGTTTGTGTTCGATAGAGAATTGGAAGGATCTCAAGAAGGAGATCAAGTCCCATTTCTATCCAGAGAATGTGGAGTTTACAGCGAGGCAGAGCTTCGACAACTCATGCATACCGGGATGATTCAAGGAGTACATCGCGGAGTTTACATGCTTGATGCTCGCGATATCTTGCATAGGCGAGGAGGATCGATTGTTCTTCTTCTTTGATGGACTCAAACCTTGGGCAGCTTAAGAATTGCAGCGACAGAGGGTGCAAGACTTGAACACCGTCGTGGCAGCAGCTGAGCTGCTCATCGAGTATATGTAGGATGACAACGATGCCGAGGCCAAGCCAAAGTCTACCAAGGAGAATGGTGGAGGAGGGAGCAGGAGAGCTCTCCTAATGAGGGTCCGTCTGCGTGGAAGAAGCACGAGAAGGCCCAACCCGAGCGAGTTGTTTCATGCTTCATATGCGGAGAGAAGCACTTTGCTCGGGATTGTCCGAGGAGGAGCATGCGTATGAATGTCATCCAAAGCGAGGAGGTGGAGGACGATGAGTGCGAAGTGGAAGCGCACATAAGAGCGTTGTACTTACTCAACATCGTGAAGACCAAGTCTATTGTATTGAGGACTCCGAACAAGGAGCTCATATACGTTGATGTGAGGATCAATGTCATGAGCACACGGGCGTTGGTTGACACGGGCGCCACTCATAACTTCATCACGGGCGCGGAGGTCCGTCGCTTGGATCTACTTTGGAGGAAGATTCAGGCATGATGAAGACGGTCAATACGGAGGCGCACCCCATGTAGGGGTAGCTAAGGGAGTCCGCATAGTGGTGGAAAATTGGTGGATGTTGCCAATTTCACTGTTACATCGCTGGATGACTTCAAGATGATATTGGGCATGGATTTTATTATCGCGACTAAGGCAATTTCGATGCCACATTTACGAGTTGTCGGCTTCATGGAAGAAGGATCATCGTGTATGGTGAAAGGTGCACGCGATAAGACTTCGAAGGGGAAAGTTATCTCCGCTATTCAGCTCAAGGGAGGTGGCAAAAAGGAGACGACATACTTAGCGATGCTTGAAATGAAGGAAGGCTTCGAGGAGGAAGGCCTTTCATGCGAGACCAAGGGTGTTGCAAAGGGGCATCCCGATGAGCCACTTCCACGAAGGAAAGTGGACCGTGCTACCAGGCTGGGCTCGAGGGCAGAGAAGCATGTCGTAATATGCGGAGACAAAAGCGACGAAGCACCACACGATACTTGTTGCACCCGTCGACGAGGGCGTCGACGAAACAGTTGGGAGAGAATATCACAAACAAAAGTTTGTGCCCCATCGAGACGGATTTACATAACTCTCCATGGACGGGGTTATACGGAAAGCTTCCAGAACATTCTAGAAAATGGCGGAAGTCTCTAGAAGATAGTAGATCTCTCCAAAAGGCCCAAAATTGTTCTAGATGGCCCAAGATCCTTCTGGATGGCCCAAGAAGTTTCCTTTTATGTTCTTAGGGAATAATATTAGAATATGCCATTCCAGTTATGGTAGGAAGAATAATCCTTGGAATATTCTTTCAAGAAGTTTTCTTGTAAAGCTCTATGAGCCATTATAAATAAGGAGGAGGCCTCATTTGTTCCTTACTACCCAAAGTTTTAGTCTTTTCTAGTATAGTGAAGTTTTAATCTTCCACTTTCTCTCTCTTTTGCTCTACAATATTCTCAATATCGCCTTAGCGATCTAGCTAAACATTGGGGGAAGGCTTGTACGACTCTTCGAGGAAGAAGATAGTGCACCGTACGGGTCGAAGTGTAGCCTAAAATACTAAGTCCGTAACATCATGAAGATTTTGGAATGACTAGCACTAATGATAGTGAGAGATATTTATAGGCTTGGTAGGCCCAAGAATCACATGGCTAAGAATAGTCTAGAAGTAGTTAGTTATAACTAACTAAAGAGCATATGCTAATTAATTAACTAATCCATTCTAGAAAATTTTTACTCTAATCATTAGGCAAAAGGATAATAAGAAATTATCAAAACTAATTATCCTACAATGGTATTTATAAGAATGCCACTCCACTCTCTAATATAAATAAACCACTCCACTTCTAAATAATTACAGTTTTTTCGCTCCCTCTTCATGAGTTCCTAATTAGCCAACTTCTAATCTAGAAATTACTAAAATGCCACTAGTAATTATTCAAAATAGAAAAATATTGAAACTATTATTTATTAAAATTAATCTCAAACTAAAACTTAGAAAATAATAAAAAATTCAAACATATGATTTTTCGGGAATGGTAGTTACAAGTATGCTAGCTATATCTTCCTCTGAGATGAAGTTCGACAGTGGCTGACAACGTAGCTACAATGCATATGACGAAGATAGGATTGAATCCCAATCAAAACCCCTCCAGTTACGGACTGTAGCAGCAAGCGACGGGACTCCTGGGCTTTATGTATGTCCAGTTTTGTATTCTTCTGCTAGGGATTGTTGCCAACTGTGAGGGCATAGTGTTGATTACAGGGTTTGAATTGGCAACCAAAATTGGACCATGTCTTCAATAACAAAGTAGAAGGGGGCTCGTATTTCTAGATGTAAGCCCAGTTCTGCACTTTTTGCCAAGCCATTGCTTAGAGTAGCTTGGTAACAAAAGTGTTCACCCTCGTAACATTATCCTTTAGAGCAACATTTTCTATATATTATAGCCCGTACCTAATAGGACTTGATGGAGGATATGAATGTAATAGATCTCCATCATATGTTATCATGGTTTTGAAATAAAAATCCAAAATGTAATGGATCTCCATCATATGTAATCATGAACTTGAATGTCAATAAAAGCGGTTTCTACCTTAACTTTTATGCAATTTTTGTCATGTCGCATAAGCCTCAAAATATTGTCGCATAGATTATGGCCTGAAGAATGGCACATAACTATTTTGAGCCAAAATGGAGCATAAGTCAAAAAGACATATTGCCACATAGGACCCCAAACGCACTTACCCGCATAAGACCCAAATTCACTTAGCCGCATAAGATCCAAAGTCACACTATCGCATAAGACCCAAAGTCACACTGCTAGGATGTCATTCTTTTAAGATATTCCTCAATTTCTGTGTAGTTAATTAACTCGAAGCGACGTCGATGCAGTATCCTATGCGACATGCAATCTAGGGGTATAAATAGGCTATTGAGGAGAGGGAAAAACTTTACTCTCTCAAAATTTTCTAACTTTTCTAACTTTTTTGAGTCTTTCTACACTTTCGATCAATCATCAACAATGGCGCCCAAAGCTTTCGCTTCTTCGGTCAAGTTACCTAGCAAGTGAAAAAGAAAGGGGAAGGAAACCCAGACTCGTCGTCGATCGTCCATGCCGATGTCCAAGTGCCGATCGAGGGTGAGAAAACCCTATTTCTTCGACTAGTGGAAAAATCCATCGAGCTATGCACTCGAACGTCTGATGCATGAGTTGGGAAACTCATCTTGAAAATGCATAGACGAATTTAAACTACTACATGCATGGTTTTTGTTGTAAAGCTTCAACATGTATATGCACATTTATTATATGCGTGACAACGTATTTCCACATAGATGTAGCTATCCTACACAATGCGTTGTATGCTTATGCGCTAAACTGCAACTTTTGTCTTTAGGCATAAGATAACTTGTGCTTGGGCAAAGTGCATCTGATTTGAGAAAATTTTCAAATAGTCTATGTTTGTACGCATAGTACTTACGGACGCATAGACTGTTATGCTCCTGAGGGCTTATATTCATAGAGTTTCCGTGAAAGCAAGTCAGATTTTAACTAAAATTTTCTAACTTGTTCTATTTTTGATGTTGCAGTGAAGTTTCCAGTGAACCCGCTTGGTCAGACTTTTATTGACGCTTTTGAGGGGTTACTGAGAACCAATTACTCTGATGTAGTGGCTAACCTTGAGGCTCAGATACACAAGGCCTAACCTGCTGGTAGGCAGGCCATGATCGTTGGACAACATGTAGATTTCCTGAAATAGATGATGAACAGTAGAAATCTTCCTGCAGGGGGTGGGCTAGAATACCAGAGACTTGCCTTCTTATTTGGTGATGCATTGACCATGGATACACTCGAATCTTCTAAGGTCAATAAGGATGAGAAGGATTGGATCTTTAAGCTGAACGACCGGACAATGTTCATGTCGTACATGGAACGTCACAATTCACTATCAGCTTATGCACTAGTAACCTCCCATAGGAAGTTAAGTTTTGAATTAATTCCAGGTTTATCGAGAGCTTTGATTAGAAGAATTCCCTACAAGTCAGATGATTCCAAGAGAGATCTTTGAGTGTGTAAAAGGGTCTAGTTCATACTATGTGGTGGGACTACGTCCTGGTGCCATCGTGAGCGACGTGGGACCTAAGGTCCTATAGCATGATATGGAGACTTTTGCCAACCAGTTGCTTTAAAAGAAGAGATCGTATCCACCAGGTACTCTGTGACTAGCAAGTTGGACCCATAGTATCTACTGGAGCGACTTTATAGAGTGGATGTTGTCCAACTATAAAATATTTTTCCAAGACAACGACTTATATAATGCCATCAGGGCCACCTTTCATGGACTGGAGGTGAACTTTCAGATGTTCATCTCTTTATCTAAAATGTACAACCATCGTACCAGCATGTTCTTGACTTCTGGTGGAGAAATAGGGTTAGTTATACACGAGATGCATGAAATCTTGAAGCTTTCGTGTGGCACTGAACCATATGAAGAGTATACCCCTTTGGACAAAGAGCTGACAGCTTTGGAGAAGGTCAATCTAGAGATAGTGGCAGTATACAAGGAAGTGTTGTGCCATCACTATAGTTGCCATAGAATAGCTAAAGTATGGAAGACCGAGGGGTCCATTTTGCACATCAGGAGCTAGATTGCTTACCTTTTTAGGTATTAGGGCAAGGATCCTGAAAACATCCATTTTACTGTGCATGAACCCTTGTCGGAAAAGGTGATCAAGGATCTGATGAAGGAGTACAAGAAGAATAACTGGGATGGTGAAGGTGATGAACCTTCAGCCTATCACTATTTTTACCAGTTGCTCATATATAAATTGTCTGACAAGGCAGTAGCTGCGGGTTTTTTGATGATATGGCTTCGGAAGTGTGCAGTCTCTGGAGGCGTAGGGGCCATTGAAAAACTACATCGAAGCCTGATTCTTCCTGCGGTAAAGTTGGTCTTCGACTATAAGCTCGCCTTACTTCCAACCATGGTCTCAAGCATTCACAAGAGGCTATAAGACTTTGATGAAAAAGTGTTGAATCATACCAAAGTAGGAGACGTTACCAAGGTTGAGCTTCCTTATCATTACCTGATGTGTTGGCTCATACTCTATTAACCTACGCTAATGGATCTGGGCTTGAAGGCAGATACTATTGAAGGAGATTCTCTTCTTCGCTGTTATCAAGGGAAGAAATGGAGCTATACCAAGATGCCTGCTTGCAGGAGGATATTAAGCCATATGGGTGGATATGACTTTTTCAAGATAGTTCCAAAGTTTGCTGGAAGAGATAATGTCAACCAGCTAAAGGATGCCAGGACTGACTCCATTTCTGATTTATCAGAAGGGTATTCTACTAGCTCCAATCCATTCGCCCCTCTCATTTGGTTTACAGGACTAAAACCAAGGTTTATCTGAACCATATCTGTCCAACCGTTTCGCACGATAGTTTGGTTATAGCCAACTATTTCTAGAAAATATGAGTCTCGGCCTTAAGTTTGAAGGCAGCTTGCTAGATGGTGCCCGAGCCTGGAGATATTATAGCGAGGGTTATATCGGGGCTAAGTTCTTTCTGCCGGAGAAAAAAAATATAAACTCATATTTTGTATGATGCTGGTAAATTCAATTGCTCGGTGAACTCACCTTCAATTGAATGCGATCGAGAGACGAGATTTATTAGGGGCATCAAGATGAAGGCTTCTGCTAAAGAGATTGCACAAGCTCGATGACTCTTCCGACGAAGCAAGAAAGTTGAAGCAGCACCCCCAGTTGATGAAGATGAGCTAGAAATTGATAATGATGACACATATGATGAATCATCAAAGGCCGTTGAAGAAGGCCAAAAAAGGAAGAAGATGTCTAAAACCAAGGCTTCCCAACACCCAAGAAGCATAGGGTGGTTTAAGAAGGAGCCAAGCCAAAGGCTTTGTAACCCCACTTTTCCGAATAAATAGAATTTTGGTATTTCCATGATATTTTGGAATTTTAGAAAATAATTATTTTTAATGTATTTTTGGAGAATATTAATTTTCTGATTAGTGTTATTTCGATTTATGATATTTATGAAGAGAATTATTGGTTTTAATCTTTATTAAGGATGTTAGGGAGTTAATTAGCTGTACCCCCTATGGTTTGAACGTATTTTGGTAACTGTTTCCGTTGTTTTAAAAATAAAGAACCCCCTGGGTGCTTAATTTTTGACTCACTTTCTTCTATGCACCGGGGGGTACAACTAATTAACTCTATAAATCAGGGGGTGTTCTCTATTTTTAAAACAATGGAAACAGTTACCAAAATGCGTACAAACCATAGCGGGGTAAACTAATTAACTCGATTTTAGGAGAAAGGACTCTAACATCTAGCTTAGAGTGTTCTCCAAGAACTCTAGCAACCTATAACCACTTTTGACCTATTTTGTAAGGAATTTTTTAAGGGCATTACCACTTTTACTTGGGGCTAGCCCTTACTTGGGGGCAGCCGAAGAAGGTGAAACTTTTACTGGGGGCTGCCCAAAAGTTGCTTGGGGCTAGCCCCCCCTCAAACACTCATTTTTATTTTATTTCCTCTTTTCCTTTCTCTCTTTTCCAAAATCTCCAAAATCCTAAAACCCCACTCTGTTCTCCACCACTCCATTCCAAATTTTTCCTTCAAAATTTCTTCTACATTCCAAGAGACTTCAAATCGAAGAGACACTACTAAAATCTGTCAAATCAGTGACGCCTCAGGACGTCGCTTAATAGGGAAAATACGTCACTAATATTGATTAGCGATGTATTTAGCGACGTTTGAACGTAGTCGCGATTAACCTAGTCGCTAAACAACAAAACGTCGCAATACGTCGCTATTGCGATGACACGCAGTGACGCGGACACGTCACTAATTCAGCGACTACCAGCGACGTAAAACGTCATCATTTATCGATGCAAACTAGCGACGTTGAGCAACTTGACATACATCGATGCTGACCTGGCTTGAGAGCCAAATGGCGACGTTCTGCGACTTTGCTACGTCGCTATAGTACCGACATATAGCGACGTGTAACGACATTCCACGTAGCGACGTTTAGTGACGATCAGCGACGTTACTCATCAGAGTTAGCGACGTGCCCTATATTTACTTAGCGACGTCACCGTCGTCGCTGGACGTCGCTGAGAGTCTCTGAACGTTGCTAAAATTAAAAAAAATTTAATTTTTTGCCAGCATTTGCAGCATCCCCTGCAACATTTGTTACAACAATGACGGTGTATCACGAACACAGTATCAAACAACACATATACACACAATCACGAACACGTTTGAAACACAATCTCATCAATCAACATAGATATATGAAAATTTGTAACAACAATGTCAAATAATGGTCCACATAAGAATAATGTATGTATAACCACATAAAAGATCCAACAATGGGCCATCACACAATAATATATATGTCGACTACGACTGATCAGGAGGAGCATCACCGCTCCTGGAAAGAAGGTAAGCATACTGCTCCGGTGTAAGAACCACCGACGACGATGAAGGAGGAGGCAATGCAACCGCTGGAGAAGGAGGCAGTGTAGCCGCTGGAGATGGGTGCATCCGTGTCTCCTCTAGGGCTTGCAGTCTGGTGCTGTATTGCACCATGCAAGCCGCTACCCTAGTAACGGTGTCGTGAATGGACTCCTGTGTCCCCTGTACGTGCTGTACGGTACGCCAGAGCTCGTCAAAGCGTACGGTGACCGACGCAGCGTCCCCTTGCGCTTGAGACCCTGGCTGCTCAGCAATCCTCCTCAGCATATCGTCGTGCAGCTCACCAATCTGGCGGACAATGGTCTCCTCGACTCGGGACGATTCGGCCTGTGACGGCTGTGAATGCGCATTGGAAGAGGGAGCTCTGGATGCCTGCGTCGCAACAAATGCGCCGTAGTATCCCGTATTGTAGTACGTACCCCTCTGAAGACCACCAACAGCGGTCTTCCAGAGCTCGTCCTCCGACTAAGGCGGAGAGGGCTGCGATGTACCAACCCCTCCCTCTGCCTGTGCACTAGCACTCGCACGCTCATCACGTAGCCTAACATACTCTTCCTAGAAATCATTGTGCATCTCTATACATCAGTACTTACCTAAATTAGCCTAATAAACATCTAAAATATTTAATTATTATTAAGTATATGGTTATCTGCATATTCTTCAAGTTGTGTTAAAAATTAACGAAATCTAAATTAGTACTTACATAGCTCTGAGTAGCCCGGTCGTCTATGAGCTTCTCGTCCTTCTGATGGGTGGCCAGGAAGACGGTCACCATGTTTACGTCCTCACCCCTCTTCACCTGCGTGTTTGTTATATTTTATTCTTTAGTAAAATAAAAAATTATATACTCCTACTATCAATAAAATCTTATATTTTACAATAAATTACATACCAGACGACGAAAATGCTCCGTCATAGGAATCGATCCACCATACCACTTTCCGGCCATCGTCCTAGCCGCCTTCGCCTTCTCCGACCGCTCTTTGTACCCGGGCTCCTCAAATCGAGCCCTCATCGTGGGCCATTGGTCAGGTGTGATCCAACCAGCAATCGGCTTTCCGGAGCGCTGACGAGCTTTCTGATCGTAAATTGCATCACGGATCAACTTGGCGGTGACGGCAGAAAACTGCCTCTCAATCTGCTCGGCCCGGTGTGGTGGATAAAAATAAGTCCTCTACAAGAATTACAAATTAAAATAATAAGTTCTAAAAAATGCTTAAAATTATATTAATCATACTAAATTAACTATCTTTAGTTACCTTGAAGTGGGCAAACCAGAATGCCTTCCTCTCTTCCGAGGCATCCGAGTAGTTGAACCACGAACCCCCATAGTTGAACCTTAGAAAGGAGCCCAACGCTCTATGTACCGACGAGGGACGATATCTGTATACAACAATAACCGACGTATTAATGAATATATATAGATATACAGACATGCGTAATATATATATATATATATATATATATATATATATATATATATATATATATATATATATATATATTCATTTAACTTACTTCGTAGGACCGTCGGCCCAAATCTCCATCCTCGTCTCGTCCTGAGGTGCGCATGGAGGGTCGCTCTGGTATGGATCCGCCCGGGCGGGAGTAGGGACTACCTCCTCCACCTGCTTCCCACCCGCCATGCTGCTGTGGTAGGAAGGCTAGGGGAAGTAGTATGATCAGTAAGCCTGGAACTGCTCGTCGCAGGTGCACTGTCACTCGGACCCGAGACCGTATGGTACAATAGAGTGCTCGGGTCAGACGATGGTCCAGAGGCATCCTTTGGTAACGGAGCTCTCTGTCCACCTAAGGACACGGCTCGTCCTGGCCTATCTCCGCGTCGTCCTGCCATGCTGATAATAACATTGGAGTTCATAATTTAAGACTACAGAAATATGAATACATCAAAATCACAGTTTATGATTGAAAATATAAATAAATACAATGACAGTTTAGAAATATCTGCATACATTGGAATTCATAATTTAAGTTTTCAAAAATGATCATAGTTCATAATTTAAGATTACAGAAATATGAATACATCAAAATCACAGTTTCTCAATCATCCTCTGAAAATTCATCTTCTTCGTTTGCCTTATCCTCCTCATCATCCTCTTCCTCTTCCTCCTCATCGTTACTAGCATCTCCTTCATCTTCCCCTTCAGGTACTTGTACCTCTTCTACACAAGTAGATATTGAATGGGGAACTTCTGCTGAGTCGATATCAACTGTATTTGGTACAAGAGGCAGCTCGTCCTCCTGATAAGCCACTTCGTCGACGTCGTAGGTATTTCGAGCTTTAGTCTTGTATACTGCCCACCAGTCGTACCTCGTTGTTCCCCGTCTAGGATATGTTGTAAAATATACGAGTTGAGCTTGACTTGCTAGGATAAATGGTTCGTATCCTTGGTATCGACGATGGTAGTTAATATCCACAAGACCATGCTTGTCAATTTTCCATCCTTGATCTTGTATGGGATCGAACCAATCAACTTTGAACAACACGATCTTGGCAGGCTCTATGCCATAGTTGTACGTCAATTCCACGATCTCCCGTAAGACGCCATAGAAATCATTGCCTGGAGTGACATCTTTGTAGTTTGTAGATTTGATACACAAGCAACTCTTTTTTGTGGAATCAAGATCCAGGAAGCTATCTCCGATGAGAGCATTTGTTGACTTGAACTTAAACCCATTCACGCAATAACTTGGCCATATTTTGACGGCATAAATTGGTCCCTTAGCAAGAGTTCTAATAGATTCATTCTCAAGGATGACGTCCGGACGATCGACCTAAATACGAAAAGATACAAAATTAAGTTTAATGTTAAGTTATTTCTTGTGCAGTTTTGAATGGAGGAAGATTCTAACTAGCTTCTTACGTACATATGCAGTCAACCAAGACGGGAAATGAAGTCTCATTTCTTCTTCTACTTTTTTATCTGCAATGTATGGTCTACTTGACCTCACCTCATCATTAAATTTGCTGAAAACCAATAAATATCGGGATATACTCGTTAAATTATAATAACGTAATCAACAAATAGATGACTTGAACGTTGAAGATTTTCACTTACCACTCTAGCTTTTCTACTTCATCCTCCTCGCAGTTGAGTAATATATATAACTGGGCAGCCTTTAGTTCCTCATCATTCAAATATCTCTTTTTCAGCTTTCCAGAAGGCTTTCCAAGAGCATTGAAGACTTTCAATAATGCATCATTATATTCTATATCTCCATCGTCGTTCCTCGGAGCTCTTGTTCTATTTGTAGCAATATGAGGCTTGAAATACATTGAACAAAAGTTTGTAATCTCCTCAAGGACATAGGCTTCACAAATAGAACCCTCGACCCGTGCCTTATTTTTCACCTTCCTCTTTAGGTGGTTTAGATGGCGCTCGAACGGGTACATCCACCGATAATCGACGGGCCCACCAACATGTGCCTCATATGAAAGATAAATTGGCAAATGCTCCATAGAGTCGAAGAATCCAGGAGGGAACACCCTCTCAAGCTTACACAATGTTACTGCAATATCCTTCTCCTGTTTTTCAAGCCGATCGACGAGCAACTTAGTAGAACAAAGATCTCTGAAGAATATGCTAAGCTCTGTCAGTGGATCCCAAATGACATGAGGTAAGAATTCCCGAAATGCAATCGGGATTAACCTCTCCATAAAAATGTGACAGTCGTGGCTCTTCATACCCTGTAGTTTATTCTCCTTCGGGTCAACACATCTTCTCAAATTCGATACATACCCGTCTGGAAATTTTAGGTCCTGGATCCACCTACAAAGTTTACCTTTGTCCTCCTTGTCCAGTGAGAAAATGGCCCTGGACTGCTTATACTTTCCACTGCCTTCCTTTATCAAATACAACTCTGGACATCTGCATATTTCTTCTAAGTCCAACCTGGCCTTGGGATTGTCTTTCGTCTTTCCCTTTACGTCCATCACAGTATTTATTATATTGTCAAATATATTCTTCTCGATATGCATGACATCCAGGTTATGTCTGAGCAGATGGTCATTCCAATATGGTAGGTCCTAGAATATACTCCTCTTCGTCTAGTTGTGAGTGCGGCCAAATCCATCACACTTGTACCCCACTGTAGGCTCTTCAATAGCACTTGACAATTCTTTAACTTCTTCCCATATCGTGTCCCCGGACCACCGTGGCGGTGGACTGGACTTCTCTACCACGCCAGCACGAAAAGCATTCCTGTTCCTCTGGTACGGATGATCCTTTGGCAGGAACTGTCAATGGCAATCAAAGAAGCACGGTTTTCCTCCGTGTTTCAAACGGAAAGCCTTAGTGCGATCCATGCAATACGGACATGCGAGACGACAATGGGTGCTCCAACCCGATAACATTCCATAGGCCGGGAAATCATTGATGGTCCACATTAGTGCGGCCCTCATCTGAAAGTTCTGCTTTCTGGAAACATCATATGTGGTTGCACCTACTTTCCACAACTAATTCAGCTCATCTACCAAGGGCTGTAAGTACACATCGATGTTCCTCTTCGGGTTCTTCGGACCTGGAATAATAACAGTTAGGAACATGTAAGGAGTCTTCATACACATCCAAGGCGACAAGTTGTACGGAGTAACAATCACTGGCCAACAAGAATATTGTGAGCCCGAAAGTCCAAATGGGGTAAAACCGTCGGAGGAAAGCCCCAATCTAACATTACGTGGCTCCAATGCAAAATCGGGATACACTCGATCAAAGTGCTTCCATGCTTCCCGTCGGATGGATGATCCAGTACTCCATCTATTTGTTCCCGCTTGTGCCAACTCATATTATCAGCTGTCTCCTTTGCCATAAACAACCTCTGCAACTACGGCGTCAAAGGCAAATAGTGTATCGAATCTGTTGGCTTGCGTGCACCAGAAGTCCTTGTTGTACTAGTTTCCTTGAAGCGATCGGAACCACAAAATCTGCAAGCGTCTTCATCCTTGTCGTCCTTATAGTACAACATGCATCCGTTGCGACATGCATCAATTTTTTCATACCCCATCCAGAGCGATCTCACCATTCTTTTGGATCGGTAGAAGTCTTTAGGTAACTTGCCACCCTTCGGCAATATATCTTTAATTAACTCCAGGATTCGGTTGTAGCATTCTTGAGACATGTTAAAATCTAATTTTATGCTCAACAATCTTGTAATCACCTCCAACGGTGAATGGTCATCACAACCAGGATATAAAGGAGTCCTTGCATGCTCCAGCAACTCCATGAACTTTGCAGCATTGGCATTCGGTGCCTCCTCAGCTGCATATTGATTGTTCGGATCGAAACTAGGCCCCGCAGCATCGAAAACCATGTTCGTCCACCCTTGGTCGTAATCAGCATGCTCGTGGACATCTACATAAGTCTCCATATAAGGCTCCGACTCGGAGGCTAAAGGCACAAGTTCTCCATGTGCGGTCTACTGATAATAATTTGGCATAAAACCCCTCGAATACAAATGATATGTCACATCCACTTCCGAATGATATTTCAAGTTGCGACATCTCATACATGGATACTTAATTTTTGTACGGTCCATGTACTGAGGGAACGCCTTGGCAAACTGCAGGAACTGTTGTACACCCTGTATAAATTCATCCCGCACACCGCACATGTCATCAGGATGACGATTGTACATCCACAAACGGTTCCGCAGATAGTAATTCATATCCATTTTAAGATAATTCTGCAAAGATTGACACAGATAATAATTCATCAGGATGACGATTGTATATCCATAAACGGTTCTGCAGATAGTAATTCTTATCCACTTCAAGATAATTACTGCAGAAAGTGAAGACCGATATGAACTGACGCACGAAAGTGACGATTGTACGACCACAAGTTTTATGTTCTTCAACGATATATTTCACATGCATAATTGCAAAGTGTGGGGGCGAATGGCTCAGAACACAACCCAAAATTCATTCTAGCATACATTAGTTTGAATCATCTATGTTCTGTACATATGGTGTAGTATATGTTCTTATCGAATCTAGTATCTGAAGGATGTAACAGAATCAAGATGAACCCACATAATACAATACTAAGACATTATCTACTACTAAAAGATGTAGTGATAGGTTGTCGTATCATCATTGCCGAGAGATGGGGGTCGGAGGACAGTCAACTTTATCTACGGCGGCTACATAGTTTCTGCCTCGCCAGTCGAATGGCTGCAGGGACTATGTCCTGATCACGATGTCGTACCAAAGACTAATGTAAATTCCTTATAGCAAATATCATACATAGATTTCTGTCTCGCCAGTCGATCGAATGGCAGATAATTATACAAATCAAACTAGTCTTAAATACTGCTACCAACTGCCTGAACATGACAGTCCCTAATTTGTACTGGATTTATCCTACCTCTGAGTTTCACACATATTAAAAAGGAAGGCATTTACTGTTAACAAGATAACCTGTGATCATGAATTGAACAACAGGCAGACTTAGATTTAGGATTTAAAATATGATATTCAGGTCAACTTAATTCTGTCAAAGGGTACTGAACATAACTTGGCAGGCAAAATCCCATACCATCTGATGACAAACCTATACACACCCCTGCCCAAACCATTTGTTTCAGTAGGTAAAACATTCCAGGTTACTCAAGTAACCTGTTGTGCAACATTTGGTGTCAATAACATTCCTAGTTAATTGTAACATGCATACTATCATATCCCAACACTGCCAAAACCTGACCAACATACCCTACACTAATCATTCCATATTTCAGTAATGTCAGTGTCACGCCCCAGAACCAGATTACTGGAGAGCGGGGGAGTGACTCAGCCAGCTACGTATTACGGGTAGATGAATACCGTATAATACGATCAATGCTGTCTAACCAGACGAGGGGGTGCATACTACATAAAAGTCTTACTATGGTCAATACATCTATTGTCTCAATCATTCAAACAAGAAACAGAAATATAGAACATGTAAGGTAAAGCAGTAAGGCGTCCCAAACGCTCAGTCAAAATGTTCTTGAGATCTGGCTTTACAAAATATAGCCAGATGATATAGCAAGTATACACAATTGTTATCAGCTACAGTCTGACTTAATTACAATCATGTAAAAGTAAGTACAAGACAATCCGACTAACATGTCGGTGCCAAACTGCTAAGTATAAAGGTAAATAACAAAACGAGCGGTGAAGTAAGAAACCCACTCGAGTCCTCCTGCAATCATGCCTCTAGTATTGACCATCTTGGAGGTAGAAGTAAGCTGGATCCTCGGGAACCGGCTCTAAATCTGGCCATGCAAAACCAGAGAGGTTAGACCTCTAATAGCAAGTACCACAAGGAAGGACGATATGAAGGACATACACCAGTAAGTAAAAGAATATAATAATAGATCTCTGCTTGCTACTAGGATTCACATCACATCACGATACTTCGAACCAACCTCCCAACCAAACAAGGACAGAAGTTGGCCCGTCATGTCCTGACATTCTGATCATCCCAGTTAGGTAACAGAGTAGTACAGTACACAAATAAATCATCTTGAACGGCCAATCAAATTCTACGGCTTGCTATTATGAGTCCCAAGTTATCCTGGAATTATGCAATTAGGGATTCCTCAGTTCTTACTATGTGCAAGCAAGGCTAGCATATCCAATCAATCAATTGTGCCAATCATGTAGTTAGAGGAGTCCCAGCGGGACGCCCGCCGTTATAGCATGTACAATAATATAATCAGATAGCATTTCCTGCCCGTGTGACAGATCTACAGTATCTGTGGGAACCAGCCGGCCCGTCGGGCACTTAATAGTCCCAAGGGGACTGCCATGTAAGAACTCGGGAATCCATTCTCTCCATGCCATCATTATTTTATTTAACTTAATGGTCTCTACGTTGAGTGAAGTCCCATGCCGTGGATCATGGTCATTCAAATGAGTACTTCCGTACGGGGTACGATATGCACAACTCTACAACGATACCAGTGCGGTTAGGTTGCAGGTCTTACATAGCGTAATGCAACAATCAAATCTAACCACGGTAATCATGCCTTGACCATAAAATACACATGCTTCTTTTGTAGAAAATAAATAAATAAATAAATAAATAAATAGATTGAAGCCTGCATGTGCATGTATGTCAATATTTCGGGATCAGCCAGTCGATTGTAATAGTTCATAACATGAACGTGTCTCATTCATTTCATTCAATAAGACGACTAGCCAGTCTCTTAGTTCCAACTAGGAACGCATGATCAATATTTAGTCCATGTCACAATCATTATCAATGGTGACAAGGCATGAAAGTCATTTAGTATTACATGGGTCGAGTCTACAACTCTCAAGGTCAAGTTCCAGTCATACTGGGTATCCGTGGATCAATCATGACACAAAGCACGTTCCTCATAACAATCGTTATTTGACAATATTAACATATCATGATTTTATCAAGTTAATGCAAAAAGGCGTAAGGATATAATAGAAGAATTATCATGCCATCATTAAATGAATAATTATAAGACAATTAAAACACCCAGGTCAAGAAGTCACGCCAACAAATCTATGCTAAGGTCAAAAGTCACGCAAGAAGTCTGTGCTTAAGACCAACAAGTCACGCTAAGTCTAGCTGGGGTGAGCGTAGAAAATGGGCGTGAATAGTGAGCGTAAAAAGTGATACACGCCGGCAAGCATGAGCGTATGAGCGTGACAAATAATTCACGCACGCACGCGCAGCGTGAGGGTGAAAAGTCACGCACAATGTGATCGTGAAAAGTCACGCACGCAAGCTCAGGGACAGGAGCGTGACTCAAATACACGCAGACAACGCGAGCGTGACAAATAATTCACGCACGCAAATACGAGCGTGACTAAAAATACACGCACGCTCATGGGAACGTTAGCGTGACTAAAAATACACGCTAACATGTAAGAACACGAGCGTGACTAAAAATACACGCAGACACGTGAAGACGTGTGCGTGACTGAAAATACACGCAGACACGTAAGAACGTGTGCGTGACTGGGCTGATGTTTACGCGAGCACGTAAGAACGTGTGCGTGAAACATCTCCCAAACTCCAAGTCCTATGGAGCCTTGTTCCAGTGCCAGAAATACACGCTAATATTAGTGGTCCAAGAACCCATGAACAGCCGAAATACTATAACTTAGATCTAGAGAAAACCAGCCGTAGAAATCAAAAATGCTAAGAACTAATCTCTCTCAGGATCATGAGAGGAAGGGAAATGAACCATAAAAATGGGTGATTGAGAAGCAAGTTTGCACTTGCCTACTGCTGCTGCCGGTTAGGTGGAGAAGTAATGAGAGGAAGAAGAAGTAATGGTGAGAATGAAGTGATGAGGAGAGAGAAAGAGATGGAAGCTTTAAATAGAAAGATGGTGGTAGGTGGGAGTTGGGCCGGGTTCTATGGGTCGGGTTGCACGGGTCCAACAAGGCTAACCCGAAAGTAAAACTAAAGCAGGAATTAAAATACAGGAAATAAAATTGCAGAAATATAATTACAGAAATAAAATTACAGGAAATAAATTAACATGAAAATTAAAGAGCAGCTAATTAATTAACATGGAAATTTAAAGAGCAGATAATAGAATTGCAGAAAAATAAAGTGCAGAAAATAAAATGCAAATAATTAATTAACATGAAGTTATAGGAATTTAAATACAGGATACTACATGATAAATACTAAATAAATACATTCAGGCAATATACGTATTAGAATACGCATTCCGGGAACGGGGAGTGACATCTCTACCCTCCTTGAAAAAATTCCGTCCTCGGAATTTCAAATTCAAGCAAGATGGAAACATCAGGGCTAAACTAATCTAAGTACAAGCAATTTAATAAAGCAATCATTTTACAATGTCCATAGCAAGTAACATATCCATATTTAACAATCTACGTTATCTAGCAATTCTACCCATAAGAGGTTAAGCATGAGGAATCAAGACAATCAAGGTACACAGAAAAAGATATACCTTGTGAGTCAAACAGGTGTGGATACCGTGATCGGATATCATCCTCACGTTCCCACGTTGACTCTCCCAAGGAGTGATGACCCCAAGCAACACGGACAAGACTAATTGTTCGGTTCTTGAGTATCTTCTCTCTTCGGTCCAAAATGGACACAGGCTGTTCCTCGTAAGGCAGGTTGGTACCAACAACCAGCTCAGAATGATCGAGGACATGGCTTGGGTCTGATACATACCTACGTAATTGAGATACATGAAACACGTCATGCACCTCTCGTAATGAAGATGGGAGGGATAAACGATAAGCAACATCGCCTATCCGATCAAGAATAACGAATGGGCCCACGTACCGCGGACTCAATTTCCCGCGAACGCCAAATCTAATGACCCCACGAGTAGGTGAGATCCGCAAAAATACGTGGTCCCCAACAGAGAACTCTAACGGCCTACGATGCTGGTCCACCCAATGACGATGCCGATCCTGCGCAATACGAAGTCGCTCTCTAATTCCCTTAATCACTTCAACCGTCTGGATAATCATTTCTGGGCCTAGCATCTTCCTTTCCCCGATATCATCCCATGCTAGTGGTGATCTACACTTCTTACCATATAGTGCCTCAAATGGCGCCATCTGAATACTGGCTTGATAACTGTTATTGTATGAGAACTCGACCAAGTGAAGGTGACTCTCCCAAGACCCTCCAAAATCTAGAGTGCAAGCTCGCAACATGTCTTCTAAAGTCTGAATCGTCCTTTCTGATTGCCCATCCGTCTGCGGATGGTAAACCGTGCTAAATCTTAACTTGGTACCCAGACTATGATGTAAGCTCTTCCAGAAATGTGATATGAAATGGGTATCTCGATCTGACACAATACTGACAGGGACTCCATGCTGCCTGACTATCTGTTGCATATACAACTCTGCCAACTTTTCTGTAGATTGCCCTACTCTGAAAGGAAGAAAATGCGCCACCTTCGTAAGCCGATCTACTATCACCCAAATGGCATCCTTACCACTTGGTGATCTCGGTAAACCGGTCACGAAGTCCATTGTGATATGCTCCCATTTCTATTTTGGAATAGGAAGCGGTTGTAATAACCCAGCCGGCCTCTGCTGTTCTGCCTTCACTTGCTGACATACCAAGCAACGGGAAATGAATCTAGCTATCTCCCTCTTCATCCCGTTCCACCAAAAATGCTGCTTGATATCTTGGTACATCTTGGTCCCTCCAGGGTGTATAGAATACTGGGAACTGTGAGCTTCTGCCATAACTTCCTGTCTGATATCTCTACTGGGCACACATAGACGTGATCCAAACCTAATCGTACCATCTTCATGAATTTGCATCTCCTTTCTGAGTCCTGACTCACATTCTGCCCTAAGCTTCTGAATCCTTGGGTCCTGTGCCTGAGCTGCCTTGATCCTATCTACCAAGTCAAATTGAACTTATAGACTAGTTAGAACTCCTACATCACTAGGAAATATAACTTCGATGCCCATCTCCTGAAGGTCTTCTAAGATATGCCTCTGTGTTGTCAACATAAATGCGCCGCCTCTTCTGCTAAGAGCGTCTGCTATTACATTCGCCTTGCCTGGATGATACTAAGCTCCACGTCATAACCCTTGATCAACTCCAGCCACCTTCTCTGTCTCATGTTCAGTTCCTTCTGAGTAAAGATGTACTTCAGACTTTTGTGGTCTGTGTACATTTCTACTCGGTCACCATATAAGTAATGTCTCCATAGCTTCAGAGCAAACACTACTGCCGCTAACTCCAAATCATGAGTTGGGTAATTCTTCTCGTGGTCCCGAAGCTGCCTAGATGCATACGCTATCACCTTTCCATGCTGCATAAGGACACATCCAAGTCCTTTACCTGACGCATCACAATATACTGTAAAACCTCCGGGTCCAACTGGCAATGTAAGAATGGGCGCTGATATCAACTTCTGCTTCAGATTCTCAAATGATGCCTGGTATTCTGCCGACCAAACGAATGGCACATCCTTCCGTGTCAAGCGGGTCATGGGTGCTGAAAGTCTTGCAAAATCTGACACAAATCTTCTGTAATATCCTGCCAATCCTAAGAAACTTCGTACATCAGCTACGGTCTTGGGTACTGGCCAACTCTCTACTGCTTCTACCTTCTTGGGATCCACTGCTACTCCAGCTCCTGATACAATATGACCCAAAAATGAAATGTGATCCGTCCAGAACTCACACTTGCTGAGCTTGACATACAACTGGTTCTCTCTTAGAATCTGCAACACTTTCCTGAGGTAGTCTTCATGCTCCTCTTCACTAGCAGAGTACACAAGAATGTCGTCGAGAAATACTACGACAAACTGATCTAAGTACGGCATAAAGATGCGGTTCATCAAATCCATGAAGATAGCTGGAGCATTGGTCAAACCAAACGGCATTACTAAAAACTCATAACGCCCATACTTCGACCTGAATGCTGTCTTGGGAATATCTTCCTTCCTAACCCTCACCTGATGATACCCTGAACGAAGATCTATCTTGGAGAAAACTCTAGCCTTGCTCAACTGATCAAATAAGTCGTCGATCCTGGGTAATGGGTACTTGTTCTTTACTGTCGTCGCATTAAGCTTCCTGTAATCGATGCATAATCTGGATGACCCATCCTTCTTCCCTACAAGTACCACTGGCGCTGCCCATGGTGATATACTAGCTTGGATAAACTTCTTCTCCTTCAATTCCTCTATGCGCTGATACACCTTGGCCTGCTCTGAATCCGCCATTCTGTAAACCCGATCTGATATTGGTTTAGTTCCAGGTGCCAATTCTATACGGAACTCAATATCTCTAACCGGTGGTAGACCTGGAAGTTCTTCGGAAAACACGTCTAGAAATTCTTCAACTACCTTCGGAATCTGAACTTCTTCCATTGCTGTTACTACTCCCTGCTCTTGCTGAGTTGCCTCTGACCTGACCAAGGTGAACCTCTCCATGCCTGGAATATCAAAAGATACACTTCCACTACGACAATCTATTGTCGCATGACTGTCTTTCAGCCAGTCCATGCCTAAGATAACGTCGAAATTTCCAACAGGAAATTCTATCAACCGGGCGGGTAAGGAATGCCCGCAAACTACAATGCTACACGCTAGAATAACTCTACTAACCCCTACGAGCCCATTAGCAGTGAGTATATTCAACCTCCTTGGCAATGCCTCGAACTTTATTCCTAGTCGTGTCGCAAATTGTGCAGATATAAATGAATGGGATGCTCCCGAATCAAACAATGCTACTGCGGGATATGAGGCGACGAGAATGTTACCTGCCACAATATCTCCCGATGCCAATGCCTCCTCCAAGGACAGTGTGAATGCCTTCCCTCGACCTCCTTGCTGGTTCCCATGTTGCGGCCTAGCCTGGTGCTGCTGCTAGCCCCTTCCTTGATGATGCTGGGGTGGTCTATGCTGGTGTTGCTGCATCGGCGGTCCCTGCTGCCGAAACATCTGAGCTTGCGGTACTAACGGACGCTGTGCCAACGGCCTCACTGCCAATGCTGGTCCTCGATACTGTCCTGCCCCTAGTGCTGGCAGAGCAGGAAACTGCTGTTCTGGTCCTCCTGACCTCGAATTCATGGGACATGTGGTAACTCGATGATCTGGGTTTCCACATATGAGACACAGTCCATTCAATGTCCGACACACATATCTAGTGTGCCCCATCTTTCCACAATAAGTGCAGCCCGCCGGGGGTTGCTGGTTCTTCCTCTGTTGCTGTTGCTGTTGCCTGGGTGGTGGTGCTGGCCCTCGCATCGCCATATCGTGGGTACGAATGCCAGGGGATGGTGCTGTTGTTCGGGGCGCTGCTCCCCCTCCTCCTTCAATCTGACTGTGGGATCTCTTCTGACCCCCAGTCCTTGCCGCAAGCCTCTGAATGGTGATCTCATGCCTTCGAGTCGCCGTCAATATCTCATCAAAAGTCTGGTAATTGTGCCCCTCTATTAATTGCAAGAGCTCAAGATGAAACCCTTGCTGAAACCCCATGGCCCTATGGCGCTCTGTTGCTACCATCTCTAGGGCAAATCTACTCAATCTGCAGAATTCTACTGCATAAGCATCTACAGTCTTGCCGGCCTGCCTGAGGTTGATAAACTTCTGTTATAGATCAAACTGCGCCACAACTCCATAGTACTTCGTCTTGAACCTTGTAGTGAAATCGTCCCAAGCCACAGGACGTCTAATGCCCACTTCCTCTGATTCCCACCAATCACGTACGAGATCCTGAAGTAACAACTTCACTAGATCCACACGTTCTTCTGCCGGTACCTTAGCCGCTGTCAGAATAGCCTCCATATCCTTAAGCCATGCATCTGCTGAAATGGCATCTTCCGTACCCTCGAAACGGCGGGAGTTGTACTTGCAAAACCTGGCTGATGCTCCTGAATCAGCCCTCACTCCTCTTTCCAAAGCCGTCTGCAATCCTTGGTTGAGCACCACATTCTGCTCTTGTAGCTGAGTGTGCATGCGCTGCTGGGCCAATATCTGATGTTGCTGAGTAGCCATCATCCCTCTCCTGATCTCCAGAAGGGCTGGTGTGTCCATCTCCGCAGGGGTAGGTAGAACTGTCGGTGGTGGTGGAACATCCGGATACTGCGATCCAGCCGCTGGTTCCACTATCACTTCTTCCTGGGTAGCCTCTTGAGTTAGTACTGGCCCTTGTTGCTGACCAACAGGGTCAGGTGGTCCATGTTGCTCCTGCGGTTGTCCAGCTCTGACAGGTGCGGACGAGGTGCCCCTAAGAAAAGGGACAAGAGAACAATCAAATGACCGGACATAAAGGATCAATGAAGTCAAAGGGTATCGGAATGTCAAGCAAGAGTTGAGAATAACGAATCAGGAGATCAAGGGGAAACATGTGTGATTGAGACATCCTATAAATTAAAACACCCCACAAGTCTGAAATCAGACCTGCATGGGCCACCACTAAAACCTTGTCACGCCCCAGAACCAGATTACTGGAGAGCGGGGGAGTGACTCAGCCAGCTACGTATTACGGGTAGATGAATACCGTATAATACGATCAATGTTGTCTAACCAGACGAGGGGGTGCATACTACATAAAAGTCTTACTATGGTCATTACATCTATTGTCTCAATCATTCAAACAAGAAACAGAAATATAGAACATGTAAGGTAAAGCAGTAAGGCGTCCCAAATGCTCAGTCAAAATGTTCTTGATATCTGGCTTTACAAAATATAGCCAGATGATATAGCAAATATACACAATTGTTATCAGCTGCAGTCTGACTTAATTACAATCATGTAAAAGTAAGTACAAGACAATCCGACTAACATGTCGGTGCCAAACGGCTAAGTATAAAGGTAAATAACAAAACGAGCGGTGAAGTAAGGAACCCACTCGAGTCCTCCTGTAATCATGCCTCTAGTATTGACCATCTTGGAGGTAGAAGTAAGCTGGATCCTCGGGAACCGGCTCTAAATCTGGCCATACAAAACCAGAGAGGTTAGACCTCTAATAGCAAGTACCACAAGGAAGGACGATATGAAGGACATACACCAGTAAGTAAAAGAATATAATAATAGATCTCTGCTTGCTACTAGGATTCACATCACATCACGATACTTCGAACCAACCTCCCAACCAAACAAGGACAGAAGTTGGCCCGTCATGTCCTGACATTCTGATCATCCCAGTTAGGTAACAGAGTAGTACAGTACACAAACAAATCATCTTGAACGGCCAATCAAATTCTACGGCTTGCTATTATGAGTCCCAAGTTATCCTGGAATTATGCAATTAGGGATTCCTCAGTTCTTACTATGTGCAAGCAAGGCTAGCCTATCCAATCAATCAATTGCGCCAATCATGTAGTTAGACGAGTCCCAGCGGGATGCCCGCCGTTATAGCATGTACAATAATATAATCAGATAGCGTTTCCTGCCCGTGTGACAGATCTACAGTATCTGTGGGAACCAGCCGGCCCGTCGGGCACTTAATAGTCCTAAGGGGGCTGCCATGTAAGAACTCAGGAATCCATTCTCTCCATGCCATCATTATTTTATTTAACTTAATGGTCTCTACGTTGAGTGAAGTCCCATGCCGTGGATCATGGTCATTCAAATGAGTACTTCCGTACGGGGTACGATATGCACAACTCTACAACGATACCAGTGCGGTTAGGTTGCAGGTCTTACATAGCGTAATACAACAATCAAATCTAACCACGGTAATCATGCCTTGACCATAAAGTACACATGCTTCTTTTGTAGAAAATAAATAAATAAATAAATAAATAGATTGAAGCCTGCATGTGCATGTATGTCAATATTTCGGGATCAGCCAGTCGATTGCAATAGTTCATAACATGAACGTGTCTCATTCATTTCCTTCAATAAGACGACTAGCCAGTCTCTTAGTTCCAACTAGGAACGCATGATCAATATTTAGTCCATGTCACAATCATTATCAATGGTGACAAGGCATGAAAGTCATTTAGTATTACATGGGTCGAGTCTACAACTCTCAAGGTCAAGTTCCAGTCATATTGGGTATCCGTGGATCAATCATGACACAAAGCACGTTCCTCATAACAATCGTTATTTGACAATATTAACATATCATGATTTTATCAAGTTAATGCAAAAAGGCGTAAGGATATAATAGAAGAATTATCATGCCATCATTAAATGAATAATTATAAGACAATTAAAACACCCAGGTCAAGAAGTTACGCCAACAAATCTATGCTAAGGTCAAAAGTCACGCAAGAAGTCTGTGCTTAAGACCAACAAGTCACGCTAAGTCTAGCTGGGGTGAGCGTAGAAAATGGGCGTGAATAGTGAGCGTGAAAAGTGATACACGCTGGCAAGCGTGAGCGTATGAGCGTGACAAATAATTCACGTACACACGCACAGCGTGAGGGTAAAAAGTCATGCACAATGTGATCGTGAAAAGTCACGCACGCAAGCTCAGGGACAGGAGCGTGACTCAAATACACGCAGACAACGCGAGCGTGACAAATAATTCACGCACGCAAATGCGAGCGTGACTAAAAATACACGCACGCTCATGGGAACGTTAGCGTGACTAAAAATACACGCTAACATGTAAGAACACGAGCGTGACTAAAAATACATGCAGACACGTGAAGACGTGTGCGTGACTGAAAATACACGCAGACACGTAAGAACGTGTGCGTGACTGGGCTGATGTTTACGCGAGCACGTAAGAACGTGTGCGTGAAACATCTCCCAAACTCCAAGTCCTATGGAGCCTTGTTCCAGTGCCAGAAATACACGCTAATATTGGTGGTCCAAGAACCCATGAACAGCCGAAATACTATAACTTAGATCTAGAGAAAACCAGCCGTAGAAATCAAAAATGCTAAGAACTAATCTCTCTCAGGATCATGAGAGGAAGGAAAATGAACCATAAAAATGGGTGATTGAGAAGCAAGTTTGCACTTGCCTACTGCTGCTGCCGGTTAGGTGGAGAAGTAATGAGAGGAAGAAGAAGTAATGGTGAGAATGAAGTAATGAGGAGAGAGAAAGAGATGGAAGCTTTAAATAGGAAGATGGTGGTAGGTGGGAGTTGGGCCGGGTTCTATGGGTCGGGTTGCACGGGTCCAACAAGGCTAACCCGAAAGTAAAACTAAAGCAGGAATTAAAATGCAGGAAATAAAATTGCAGAAATATAATTACAGAAATAAAATTGCAGAAAATAAATTAACATGAAAATTAAAGAGCAGCTAATTAATTAACATGGAAATTTAAAGAGCAGATAATAGAATTACAGAAAAATAAAGTGCAAAAAATAAAATGCAAATAATTAATTAACATGAAGTTATAGGAATTTAAATACAGGATACTACATGATAAATACTAAATAAATACATTCAGGCAATATACGTATTAGAATACGCATTCCGGGAACGGAGAGTGACAGTCAGTGAGCTAAATCATACTCAACTGTCGAGAATACTTAGGAGAAAACTCATTCACAGGATTAGTATCCATCCTTCGTGACATAGCTGAAATTTTATAGGGCTCGATAATAATTATTAGTCAATTCATTCATCATTTCAAAACCCTGAAAATGCCCAAAAAACTCCCAGTATTAGTAAATAGGGCTCGAACCCTAAATTAGAATTCGAATCCAAGCAAAACATCAAATTGACAGTTGATATGCCCAAAAAACTCCCACTATCAGTATATAGGTGTCTTCCTATGAGTCTCGTATCCACACAGTGGGACACGACGTGTCCAAACCAATAAAATAGGTGTCACACGAACTAGAAGCGAGTCTACGCTCTCGTGTCCCCCGCAGCAAGTCCACTGTGAGTCTCGTGTCCCCCGCAGCGAGTCCACGCTCTCGTGGACACGAACTTGAATCGAGAGAGAGAGAGAGCTAGAAGACGAGAAGAAAATGGAAAGCGGGGACAGGGGAGAGTTACCTGAGGAGGAGCTACCTGTGGAAGGAGGAGGAGGAGACGGAGGAGGGAGATCGCCGGAGGAGCGCCGCGAAGGAGGAGGCCGGAGGAGGGAAATCGCCGAAGGAGCGTCGCGGAGGAGGAGTGCGCGAAAAATTGGGGGGGGGAAGTTTGAGAATGAACGAAAAGGAAACCCTCGCCGCCTATATCAAACATTTAGCGACGTCCTTCTTTACCGTCGCTAAACGTCGCTGATATTTAATAAACGGCGACGCTACTTAAAATGCGTCGCTACACGTCGCTATATCAGCGGCGTGTACTGACGAACTTGCGACGCAGATTTCCATTTAACAAATTGTAGTCGCTAGACATCGCTATTAGTCACTTTTGGCGACGAACAGCGACGTCTTTGATAAACGTCGCTAAACCCACAAATATTAGCGACGTTTTATCTTGGAGTCGCTAAATACGTCGTTGATATGACTTATTTTGGTAGTGAGATAGCACGCAAGTCCAAACCATCATCAGAGTTTAGGTATGTTCTTTCCTAATTTTTTCTACATTTTTCTACATTCTTTTTAAATTCAAAGAATCTTTGTTAATTCTCTTATTTTTTTAATAAATTAGGTTTAGAATCACTTTAGGGTTCATGAATAGATTTTTCAAACACGATAATTCTCATATTTTTCTTGAAACCCTAACCCTAGAACACGATAAAGGATCGGGTCGTTGTGGCCATTCGACTGCTACAGTCGTGGCTGACAACATTAGGACTGCCAGGGTTGTGGCAGTCCTAATTTTAAGTAGGACTGCTAAACTCCATGCAGTCCTCTTGTGAAAGAGGGCTGTAGGGAGTCGGACAGTCCTACATAACATTAGGACTGCCACAACCCTGACAGTCCTGATTCAATATACTTCTTAATATTATGTTTTTCTATTGTCTATATTCTTTTCTATTATTTAATAATGAATGTTGTCCTGCAGTCCTCCAGCCACTTCCAAGAGAATACGGCCTACCATGTCAAGGTGCAAGAAACGCACTACGGGCCGTCCTCTCGAGAGACCGATTAGAATTTTCGAACCGGCTCCAGAAAGCGAAGTCACTAGAGCGACTGGCCGGTCTCGGACATAGCCACCGGCACCCCCTACTCTGTCATGCCCCAATTCCGTCGAATCGATAGTCGTCCCCCGGGCGCGATGCCGTACGAACCAAATTTGTGATCGCACAAGGCATAGTCATAAGGTAATCCGAAAAATGAGATCTAAGAGAGTAAGCAGACAAATTGAATCACACATTAAGTAACGGAAACTTGATCTTTATTGATAATGTACATCAATTACAGACTCCAGTACAGGACTCATGCCGTGCGGGCTACAACATGACTCAATTACAAAAGAGTGTCGATGAGATAGTCATTCCATATATTGTACACATCCCTTAATATACATCAGAGTATTCCAGTGACCTGGAATGGAAGGATGCTGAGCCATCTTTCTTGGACATTCAAGAGCCTTCAAAAGTGGAGTTGCGGGGACAAGTCTTCGACGCGCAGTCGAAGCTTTAGAAATCACGAACGTCGCTGAGCTAGTTGGCACGTCCTTCCTGATTCGCGGGACCTGCAAAGAGCGAGGATCAGTACGATCACATATACTGGAAAATGGCTAATTAAAATTCAAGCTCTGTATTTGATTCAAGCAGTTTTATAAATATATTAGCTAGCTATTTCTGTGATCTTTCTAACCATCCTGATCGATTTGCATGTTAACATATTTTGAGGCAAGCATATAAAACTTTATACATTAAGCAACTATCATATTCATCTAGTTTCACGTGCATTAGTTAAGCAGTGAAAGGGTGTGAAGGCCACTGGCAATGTCAAGCTATTACAGACTATAGCTGGGTTAGACGGTGATCCTTTCACGGCGGGTAGCGAGCCCTGTACGAAAGTTCCCAAATAACCCACGTCGATGTAAGGCTGGCGCTTGCTATACTCGTTCCTCCCGGGCCGAATCGGTCCCTTGGCCTAGGAAACCGTTCGAGAAAACTACACCTTGTCGACAAGTTTTTCAATGACCGTTTTACAGAGTCTTGAAAAATGCTCTCTCTTTTCTAGAACCTTATCCTTTCTCTTTTATGTGCGAAACTTAGCCGTTCTTTTGAACTTAGTCGATTTACTCACTTAGCCATATCGTTGCGATAAACGTTAATCGATTCATTCATTATTTTGCATAGGCTAAGTGGAATTGCATAAGAAAGTATGTTTTCCATTTTTCAATACCGACAGTTTGATAGAAAGTGTTTCATGAAGAATCGTGCCACGATTTCTTTGATTCTACACTTTTATGACAAGCATTTATTTAACTTCATATTGATTTTGAAATAGAGGGACAATGCGAAGGAGGTCAGCCACTCGCCTTAGACTTGCTTCAAGCGAACGACTGGTTGGCTGCGCTGGTGTCGCCTACGTGATCACCTGTAATCGTATAAGCAACTGATTAGAACACTGTGTAATTCAAAGAATTTCGATATGAATGCGAAGCTCAAAAATGCAAGTCACGAAAACCTATCGAAAACATTCACGAAAAACGCATTCACGAAACCAAAACCAAAGCCAAATCAAGTACGACAAGAAAACCAGAGCAACGAGAGTCTCTCCCGACTCAGCCGCAGAGCCAATCCTTGATGCGCAACCCGCTGAATTTGGGACTTGGTTCCTAAGAAGTCATTCCATAACATGGAATGGATCTTAATTCAACCGTTCCCGTTCGATCGACTCGGTCGATCCCGACCTATCGGTCCCGACTGAAACGATAGCGACAACGTTCCTTTCTCGCGCACCCCATGGACGAAAATGGAACACGATGTAGGGATGGGGCACTACACCATAACCAACTAATAAAAAGTTTCGTCCTTGGAACTTAAGGATAGAACCTACCTCTGCGAGAACAATGAAGGAAATTTCTCCTTTATTTCCGATTCAAGCTCCCACGTCGACTTTTCGAATGAATGGTTACACCAGAGTACGTGGACAAGAGGGATCGTTCGATTTTGCAGCAGCTTATCCTTGCGTTTTAAGATTTGAACTGGCACTTCAACGTAGGATAAGTCGGACTTCAGCTCCAGCTGGCCAAAATCTACCACGTGGCTAGGGTCATGCACATACTTTTACAACTGAAAGATGTGGAAGACATTGTGTACCCCTTCTAGTGCCGGCAGTAGGGCAATTTTATAGGCCACTGGGGTGACCCGCTCGAGTATTTTGAACGATCCAACGAATCTTGGACTCAACTTTTCCTTCGTGCTGAACCGAGTAACTCCTCGCATGGGCGACACTTTAAGAAATACGTGATCGCCTTCTTGAAACTCGAGGGGTCGATGATGAACATCCGTAAAACTTTTCTGATGACTCTGTGCGGTCTTTAATCATTCTCGAATGAGCCAAATTTTTTACATGGTCTGTTCGACCAGTTCCGGGCCAAGAATCTGCCGCTCTTCGACTTCGTCCAAGCAAATGGGTGATCGACAATTTCGTCCGTACATGGCTTCATACGACGCCATTTGGATGCTGGATTGATAGCTATTGTTGTATGCAAATTCGGCCATAGGTAGATGATTGTCCCAGCTTGATTTGAAGTCAATTGTGCAGAGTCGTGGTATGTCTTCGAGAATCTGATTGACGTGCTCCGTTTGGCCATCGGTTTGGGGATAACAAGCTGAGCTAAAGTTCAACTTGGTACCCAGAGCCGACTGAAGGCTACTCCAGAATCGCGACATAAACCATAAATCTCGATCAGAGACAATGGATACTGGAACTCCGTGCAGCCGTACTATCTCATCAAGATAAATCTGTACCAGACGATCAACGCTCTAAGCAACTTTAGTGGCAATGAAGTGCACTGACTTGGTTAGTCGATCGACGATGACCTAGATGCATTATTTTTCTGCGATGTCTTCGGCAGACCAACAATAAAATCCATGCACACGTGCTCCCACTTCCATTCTGAAATTGCTAGATTATGCGTCTCTCCGTCCGGTCTCTGGTGCTCAGCTTTTACCTGTTGATAGGCCATGCATTGTGACACGAAGAGTGCCACATCTCTTTTCATTCTGTGCTACCAAAAATTTGTACGGAGGTCCTTGTACATCTTTGTGCTACCGGGATGCAAGGTGTACTTCGCATAGTGCACCTCCGACAATATCTCCTTTCGAGAATTTTCTGGAACGCATAGCCTACCCTTCAATCGAAGAATACCCGTATCGTCTTCTACAAAGTCGGTCGTCCTACTCGTCGAGATTAGCTCTCGTATTTTCTTCAGGTACGGATCGTCCTTCTGAGCGGTCTTGACCTTTTCTTGCAAGCTCTGCTCTAACTGCAACTGTGCCAACTGCACATTCCTGAATCGAACTCGAAGTTTGATGCCCATCTTTTTTAGGTCGCGTAGCAGTCTGTGGTCGATGGATAGCGAGATGATATACTTCCGACTCAGAGCGTCCGCCACAATATTTCATTTCCTGGCGTATATTCAATAGTCAAGTCGTAATCTTTGATCAGCTCAAGCCAACGCCTTTGTCGCAATTTCAGTTCCTTCTGCGTGAATAGATACTTGAGGCTCTTGTGATCGGTATAGATCGTGTACGCCACACCATAAAGATAGTGACGCTACAATTTTAACGCGAACACAATTGTTGCTAACTCTAGGTCATGAGTAGGGTAGTTCTTTTCGTGCGGCTTTAGCTGTCGGGAAGCAAAAGATATCACTTTTGTTCCGTCGCATCAGTACACACCCCAAGCCCTAACCGGATGCGTCGTTGAATATCTGGAAACCTTAAGTCCCTTCTGGAAGTGCGAGTATCGGAGCCGAGATGAGCCGTTACTTTAACTCTTGGAAGAAAGTTTCACAGTCGTCTGACCATTCAAATGCGACTCCTTTCTTGGTGAGGCGAGTCAGAGGTGATGCGATCTTCGTGAAGCCTTTCATGAAGCATCGGTAGTATCCCGCTAAGCCAAGGAAGCTTCGAATCTTGCCGACGGACGTTGGCCGTTTCCAATCCACAATGGCTTCAACTTTTTTTAGATCGACTGCAATGCCTTCAGCTAAATGATATGTCTGAGGAGTACGACGCTGCTCAGCCAGAATTCACATTTGCTTTGCTTCGCATATAACCAATTTTCTCGAAGGGTCTGAAGCACGGTCCGTAGATGCTCAGTGTGTTGCTGTCTATTCTTCGAGTAGACGAGTATATCATCGATAAAGACTACTACAAACTTGTCAAGGAATGGTCGGAATACCCGATTCATCAAATCCATGAAAGCAGCAGGGGCATACGTTAGGCCGAACGGCATTACCAGGAATTCTTAATGGCCATATCGAGTCCGAAAGGCAGACTTCGGTACATCGTCCGGCTTGATCTTGAGTTGATGGTAACCCGAGCGCGGATCAATTTTAGAGAACACCGTAGCTCCTTGCAGCTGATCAAATGGATCGTCTATGCGGGGTATGGGATATTTGTTCCGGATGGTGGCTTTATTCAGCTTGCGGTAATCGATACAAAGATGCAATGAGCCATCCTTTTTTTTTACCAACAGCATGGGCGCTCCCCATGGCGAGACGCTGGGTCGAATGAATCCCTTGTCGAGCAACTCTTGCAACTGTACTCAATCTCTCGATCGGGTAGCATGCCGGACAGTTCATCCGGGAACACATTTGGGAATTCTGCCACAACGTCGGTCTGACCCGTATTTGTACCATCATGTCGCATGTCTCGAACGGACACTAGATAGCCTTCGTACACGGAATGCAGCATCCGTCGAGCAGATATTGCGGACATCACCATGTAGGTCGACGACGCCTCACCACACGAGTAGCAGAATTTAGACACTCCAGGTATATAGAATGTAACCCTCTTTTCAGGAGAGTCTATGGTTGCATTGTACGGACCGAGCCAATCCATCCCCAGAATGATGTCATAGTCCTTAATATCTAGAACTATCGCATCATGACTGATCTTTTGACCACATATACAGATGATTCCGTCACCGCAGACTAAATTTGCAAGTAGTGGCATGCCCGACGGTACGTTAACAGTAAGATCGAGACCCAGCGGTGTCAAGGGAAATTTGTGCTCGATGGTGAAATTTGCCAATATAAAACTATGCGTGGCACCTGAATCAAATAATACACGAGCAGGTTTATTATTGTATTGCAGTATACCTGTCACGACTATGTCAGATGCGAATGCTTCGTCTCGAGTCATGGCATAGACGTGGCCCTGAGTATTGGGGCGACGATCTTGGCCATTCTGTTGTGCGGTTTGTGGAGCCCGAGGTGCTTGGCCTCGGTTCTGATAATATTGTTGGAGGCGCTAGTTTGGCTTCTCCGGACAGTTGCGTGCAATGTAGTCCATTCGGCCGTACTTGAAGCATGCTCCATTCTTCAATCGGTACTCATTGGCCATGTGCCCCTCTTTGTGGCAAAAATTGTAGACTATTCGATCCTTCGTCTGGTTGCCGCCTTCGTTGCCCTATTTTGACGCTTGTGCGTATTGTTGCCTCCCGCATTACTATGGCATTTATTATGAAAGTGAACAGCGCCAGCAGTAGCAGAAGGATACTCGAACTCCAGACAGAGGGCATGGTTGAGTGCCTCACCCATGGTTTTGTATTCAGGTACTGAAACATGAGCACGAATAGAGGAATGTAGACCCACTTCGAATCGTCGAGCTCGACTTGCAGTTGTAGGTAGATATGCTCCAGCAAATTTAGCTATTTTGTTGAATTCGGTCTCATATTGTCGTACTGTCATATTTTCTTGCCTCAACTGCATAAATTCGTTTTCTTTTTCCTGTCGCACGACTGCAGAAAGATATTCAGTCTCGAACGCATTTCTGAATGTGGCCCATGAGATCGCCGCCGTCCCGTCTTTACGTCGAATTGTCTGCTTCTGCACGGCCCACCAATCGTGCACGTTTATTCGAAGTAGAAGTTGAGTACACGTTACTTTCTTTGAGTCTTCGACACCCAGAAGCTCAAACTTGTCTTCCAGCTCCTCCAACCAGTCGATCGCTATGGAGGGATCTTTTGTGCCGTTGAAGGAAGTGCGACAACTTTTTATAAATTTTGATACATCGAAGTTAGAACTTCTCGGTGCCGCAGATGAGAGCACGGGCGCCTCCGGTTCAGCTTTATTGGATCGAACAGCAGGCTCGGTCACGGCAGGCATCATCGTTGAATTATTATTGTCCACGATCGATTGTACGATTTGTTGGGTCTGACGAGCCTCCGCCTTCTGAATATGGAGCTCATTTTGACGTTGGTGTATTTTGAGCATCTGCAGCATTCGTTGCATCGGATCGCCGGAAGGTTCAGCTACGGTAGGCGTCATTCCCGTTGGGTTGACGGAATGCTCGGGTCTGGAAGCACTCGAGCCACTGGAAGCGCCCATCTCGTCCTCCGCCCGAGCTTTCGCAACTGCAGGAAAAAGAAAGGCAACTCTCGTTAGTTTCAAAAAATGTCCTGGGTTTAGCGTATGGAATAACTCATTTCATTGACACGAGGTCAACGATTTGAGCCTAGAAACTCGACACTGGAGGCCAAGGACGTAAAGCCGTGCTCTGATACCATTATATCACGCCTCGATTCCGTCGAATCGATAGTCATCCTCCGGACGCGATGTCGTACGAACCTAATTTATGATCGCACAAGGCATAGTCATAAGGTAATCAGAAACATGAGATCTAAGAGGGTAAGCAGACAAATTGAATCACACATTAAGTAAAGGAAACTTGATCTTTATTGATAATGGACATCAATTAAAGACTCCGTTACAGGACTCATGCCGCACGGGCTACAACATAACTCAATTACAAAAGAGTGCCGATGAGATAGCCATTCCGTACATTACACACATCCATTAATATACATCAGAGTATTCCAGTGACATGGAATAAAGGGATGCTGAGCCATCTTTCATGGATAGTCGAGAGCCTTCAAAAGTGGAGTTGCGGGGACAAGTCTTTGACGCACGACCGAAGCTTCAAAAATCACGAACGTCACCGAGCTAGTTGGCGCATCCTTTCTGATTCGCAGGACCTGCAAAGAGCGAGGATCAGTAAGATCACATGTACTGGCGAATGGCTAATTAAAATCTAAGCTCTGTATTGGATTCAAGCAGTTTTATAAACATGTTAGCTAGCTATTTTTGTGATCTTTCTAACCATCCTGATCGATTTGCATGTTAACATGTTTTGAGGCAAGCATATGAAACTTTATATATTAAGCAACTATCATATTCATCCCGTGTCACGTACATTAGTTAAGCAGTGAAAGGTTGTGAAGGCCACTGGCAATGTCAAACCATTATGAACTATAGCTGGGTTAGACAACGACCCTTTCGTAGTGGGTAGCGAGCCCTGTGCGAAAGTTCCCGAATAACCCACGTCGATGTAAGGCTGGCGCTTGCTATACTCGTTCCTCCTAGGCCGAATCGGTCCCTTGGCCTAGGCAACCATTCGAGAAAACTACACCTTGTCGACAACTTGTCCAATAACCGTTTTGCAGAGTCTTGAAAAATGCTATCTCTTTTCTAAAAACCTTATCCTTTCTCTTTTATGTGCGAAACTTAGCCGTTCTTTTGAACTTAGTCGATTTACTCACTTAGCCATATCGTTATGATAAACGTTAATCGATTTATTCATTGTTTTGCATAGGCTAGGTGGAATTGCATAAGAAAGCACATTTTCTATTTTTCAATACCGAAAGTTTGATAGCAAGTATTTCATGAAGAATCGTGCCACGATTTCTTTGATTCTACACTATTATGACAAGCATTCATTTAACTTTATATTGATTTTAAAATAGAGGGACAAGGCGAAGGAGGTCAGCCACTCGTCTTAGACTTGCTTTAAGCGAGCGACTGGTTGGCTGCGCTGACGTCGCCTACGCGATCACCTGCAATCGCATAAGCAACTGATTAGAATACTGTGTAATTCAAGGAATTTTGATATGAATGTGAAGCTCGAAAACGCAAGTCACGAAAACCCATCGAAAATATTCATGAAAACCAAATCCAAAGCCAAATCAAGTGCGACATGAAAACCAGAGCAACGGAAGGTCTCTCCCGACTCAGCCGCAAGCCAATCCTTGAGGCGCAATCCGCTGAATATGGGACTTGGTTCCGAAGAAGCCATTCCATAATGTGGAATGGATCTTAATTCAACCGTTCCTGTTCGATCGATTCGGCCGATCCCGGCCTATCGGTCTCGACCGAATCGATAGCGACAGTGTTCCTTTCTCGCGCACCCCGTGGACGAAAATGGGGCACGATGTAGGGACAGGGCACTACATGCTCGGTCGAAGCAACGAGCTCCACTTAGTCCGTTTTCTTCCGATGACGAAGACGTGCCTATTGGCCGACTCCTATCACGTGACGGTTCTGGTCCTTCTCAGGAGCCCGGTCCTTCTCAGGAGTCTGTTCGTCCACCCGGTTGCTCAATGTTGGTTTTATTTGACCACCATATTGCTTACGAAATATGGAAGAACCCTGTATGTGTATTACGTTTGTAAGCTTCCATTTAGTCTACTATATATATGTATTTTGTAATTCTTATGTTTTACTGTTGTCGGAGATACAAAGGACATTGCGTATGCTTAGGGCTGTGAGCTACGGGACAAAAATCGTGGCCTGGTGGTTTGAGAGCTTATCGGAGGCCATCCAGAGCAAGATTATACCGAGGGGCTTGTACAATTTGGCTCGATACGCCTATAGGACAATGGACAGTGCCCTCATATCCCCCTTTGTGGAGAGATGGCATCCGAAGACCAACACATTTCATCTTCTAGCAGGAGAGTTGACCATTACACTTGACGACGTCTATCAGATACTGGACCTGCCAGTTACCGGGCGTATCATGACCAAGTAACTGTATAACAACGAGAAATCCATTAAATGGTATGAGAAGATCGTCAATTTTGTCTCAGATCACCTTGGAGTTGAGGCTACCCGTTTTACAACCCTGCCCGGCTTCAAGAAGTCCTACGAAATTCCTTTATTATTTTTGGTGGAGAACTTCAAAGACACGGAGGACGATGATGAGGAGACCATTGACATGGTGGCCCGTGCGTACATCCTCTTCATCCTAGGATCGGTCTGCATTTCGGATAAGTCCGGAACCTCGATACATGCTAGGTACATTCTGAATTTCTCTGATGTGGATGACGTAGAAGCCATCTCCTGGGGAAGCGGTATACTAGCCAATCTTTACCGCGAACTTGGTATCGCATCCCATATCGGTACTAAGACAATGACAGGATGCCAGACTCTGCTTTATGTAAGAAAATTTCTAGCAATTTAATCTCATTACGAAAATCTGTTGTTTAATTTTTGACTATTCATTTATAAATTGTATAGAGATGGATATACGAGCACTTTCTGATGCTCAGGTGGGGTGAGTTGAACCCAGATTATGGCGACAACCTTCCTAGAGTGTATCGATGGAGGCCAACGTAGCTGGAAACTAAAATTTTTCAAACAATGGCTTCCATTCGTGATATACTAGATAATTTGGTGCGAGAAGAGGTACCAAATTTTGATTTACATTTTAATGTTAATTGGTTTTCTTGTTAACTTTTTTATGTTAATTTGTTTTGCTATAAACTTTTTCCCTACAAATATTTTGGCATCCATACCGAGATTTACGGGAGGGTGATCGCCATGTGGAACTAGTTACTTTATTTCATGGCATAATCACAAGCTACGAAATCACGGAGTCGTACATGCCTGATCGAGTACTTCGTCAGTTTGGCTTCGTATAAACGGTGTCGAAGCACATAATACAGTTGCTGGAGCCTCCGCTCGGGACCCATCCTTTGAATTACAAACCAGCAAAATTCGACTGGGTTACTGTCACGACCCGTACTCGCTTTTCGGACGCGAGCTCGTGAGCAAGCCAGCTACGTATCGAGCGGACTCCAGCCCGACTCGAATACATAAACGTTGTCAAGGCTATGGTATACTGCCAAATCATGGCAATACAATATATATCTCAATCCATAATAAGAATATGAAATATGAATGAACAATTATGGTTCATTGTCTGCAGTCCATTAGCATATTGTCCGATTAGACTCCAAGAATGATATGAGTCTATAAAATAAGCAGAATATATCATGGGATGGAATATAAAGCACGAGAGGATAATAAAGAAATATCACAAGCAAATACCTGTATCCCTGCAGGTGTAATCACTACCATCATGAGCCGCTAACTAACTCTATGCAAGCAGCTACATGAAGAGATCATCAGGTCCTAAGGGGACATAACAAGATACATAAAAATATGCCTATCTAACAGTTTAATCATGCAATAATATAAATAGGGTATAAACAGGAACTAGACATGAGACTGACATGTGGCTACTGACAAGTGACTATGGACACAGATACGAGAACTACTACGCATAACTGAATTACTGGAAAAACAAGTAAATAAGAGATCAATGGAATACCAAACCCTCGTTCCGAGTGGACTCGCATGTTTAAACTAATTACTAACCCTTGCCCCGAGTGTGGACTCACAGGTTAGTTCACGACAATCACCCTCACCCCGAGTGTGGACTCACAGGTGCAAATAGATCAAAACAATCACCCTCGCCCCAAGTGTGGACTCACAGGTGCTAACGGTCAACCTTCGTGTCGTGTGTGGACTCGCAGGTTGCAAGAAATCGATACCATAAAATAACAGTCCAGTTACACATACTCATAGACACGACTCAGTCAAGATACAGGTGACGACTCATACAACTTAGTCATGACACACATAAGGACAACTCTAGCATGAACTATGATAGGGACAAGCCCGGTATAACTATACTATCAAGTCATGAAAGGTGGGGATATACAAGTATGACAAATAAGCTGATATACGTGGTATGAAGAAAGCATATAAACCAATCAACTAGAGACCTAAATAATGACATATAAATGAAAGACTATAAGCATGTAAATAAACTGTAGAGGGAGGCAAGGTATCTTGCCTGGTGGTAGCACGAAGGACCATCAACATATACCGTCAACTGGTAAGCCATAAAGTCCAAATCTCACAACTGTCTCCGAAAGCTGAAACAGATATTGCCAACATTCTCAGAATAGTCAAATTAGATAGGATTGCCTGTCCTTAAGTCCAATTCTGGAAACAGGGGCAAAACGATAATTTTGGGTCAAAATGGTGTCCGCGTTGGACCCGCTTTGCACCGAAAAGCGTGCCATAATCAATGGTCTCTAAAGTCGTCAAACTATATGTCTACAAATTCGTTTTGATGATACGAACCCAACAGTATGTCCAATTTTGAATTCCGGTAGGCCGTGCACGAAATCGCCCGTTAAGTCGGATCGTGGGGCCCGCAAAAAATCTGATCAACTGTCTCAGAATTGGACGAAACTGGGCATGCTGGACCAAAAAAATGATACGGTCCTGTTGGCACAAGTTTCGTCTCGATCTGACGAACGTGCACAAAGTAATTAGGAAATTTGCACAGAGGCCGATAAGATAAATTTTGACAGATACGCATCAAATTCGTCACGCACATGCGACCAATTTGAATTCCGTCAAAGCCCATACGTCTATAATATCCGTACGCACCTTTCGATGCTTACGGTGCGCAACCATGTCGCCCGGATTGGCGGGATGCACGTCGTATCGATGAATTTTCTAGTTTTTTAAAACTATTTTCATAGATTTTTATATGATTTTCAAACTGATTTATACCTCTGCGTACTCATTCGTAATTAAAACTATTAATTGGGTTTCCATGCCCTATATGTTGGCTAAAATCGTGTTCAACTAGTATTTGAAAATCTTCAATAGGCAGATCAAATTTGGCCTTCCAAAACCAGGTCTGTGTCGGTTTATGCCCTATTTCAAGTTTTCAAAACTGTGGGTTTTTTTCTTCTGATTTCTCAAGGATTTCCATGAGCGATACTGGTTATTGAGGACCATATAATTAGAGGGGATTAAAGAGGGTCACAAAGGCCCCATGTAGGAATTTATGGCTTCGAAAACCATTGAGCGAATAGGAAGAAAATGGCGTTCGAAGTAGCGTACCTTGCTGTCGACAAAATAGAGTATTGCCCTGTTTCCAGTCGGCCACAGCGGCTACGGCGGTGCTCCGACGCTTGTGACGGCGGTGCAGGGCGGCACGCACGGTCATGGTCACCAGGGGGGCGTTGGTACGAGTTAGGGTTAGGGTTTTTATCATCCTCTCTCTCGCTCTCTCTAGTATATATATACCTATATAGGAGGCCTGTTGTTCGGCTATGAAACCCAAGGGGTTGGGTTGCTCCTTTGCTTCATTAGTATATATATATATATATATATATATATATATATATATATATATATATATATATATATATATATATATATATATATATATATATATATATATATATATATATGTATTTACTTTCAATTCCTAGTTATCTTTCTATATTTATTTGCTAGAAGATAGGAAAACAGCTAGTAATAATTATATATATATATATATATATATATATATATATATATATATATATATATATATATATATATATATATATATATATATATTTTCATAATTAATAGCAATAATAATAATAACAGAAATAAAATACTTAATATGCAATATTTAATATTCTATTATAGAATTTATTACTGGGCTATAAATTGGACTGCCAATACGTATATATACACATCTACCCATCCACACGGACGTGTTTGGTCTTACTATATGCCTGCTTGGGCTTGAGCTTAGTTCGGGTCTAGTTCGGACTACATTTGCACAACCGGATCTCCTAAAATCATAATCTTAATTAATACATAATTAATTAATCTATAGGGGTTATGTCGCAACTTAGCCTGGTTTTCCTAGTTAGGACATCCCTATAGCTCGGCCTTCCCTACCAGGGCTAATATACTAGTCAAAGCACGCCACTGCACTATCCGTGCCACGATTTCTAGTCACCTTGTACTCTAATTCCTAATCATGACTAAAATCATCTACCGTAATAATTAACTAAATAATTATTTATAAAAATCTAAAAATTACCATTTAAATCAAATAAATAATAATAATAAAAATATTTTTAAAATTTTGGGAAGAGGAGTTACAAATCTACCCACCTTAAAAATAATTTCATCCTCGAAATTCTAATTCATAACTATTCCTTAAAATTTGAAGTCCTTAATCTCCTCAAATTTAATTTCTCAAAATATTTTATAACCTTCTCTAATCACTTTATAACTCCAAA
>JANAVB010012599.1:4919312-4954312 GCA_029216955.1 Iris pallida | reverse complement strand
ACATACTCATAGACATGACTCAGTCAAGATACAGATGATGACTCGTACAACTTAGTCATAACACACATAAGGACAACTCTAGCATGAACTATGATAGGGACAAGCCCGGTATAACTATACTATCAAGTCATGAAAGGTGGGGATATACAAGTAAGACAAATAAGCTGATATACGTGGTATGAAGAAAGCATATAAACCAATCAACTAGGGAACTAAATAATGACATATAAATGAAAGACTATAAGCATGTAAATGAACTGTAGAGGGAGGCAAGGTATCTTGCCTGGTGGTAGCACGAAGGACCATCAATATATACCGTCAACTGGTAAGCCATAAAGTTCAAATCTCACAACTCTCTCCGAAAGCTGAAACAGACATTGCCAATATTCTCAGAATAGTCAAATTAGATAGGATTGCCTGTCCTTAAGTCCAATTCTGGACACTGGGGCAAAATAGTAATTTTGGGTCAAAATGGTATCCGCAGTTGGACCCGCTTTGCACCGAAAAGCATGCCAGAGTCAATGGTCTCTAAAGTCGTCAAACTATATATCTACGGATTCGTTTTGATGATACGAATCCAACGGTATGTCCAATTTTGGATTTCGGTGGACCATGCACAAAATTACCCGTTGAGTCGGATCATGGGGCCAGCAAAACGGCGATCCGATCAACTGTCTCAGAATTGGACCAAACTTGGCATGCAGGACCAAAAAAATGATACGGTCCTGTTGGCACAAGTTTCGTCTCGCTCTGACGAACGTGCACAAAGTAATTAGGAAATTTACACAGAGGTCGATACGATGAATTTCGACGGATCCGTATCAAATTCGTCGCGCACACGCGACCAATTTGAATTTCGTCAAAGCCCACACGTCCGCAATATCCGTACGCGCCTTTTGATGCTTACGGTGCGCAACCACGTCGCCCGGATTGGCGAGACGCACGTCGTATCGATGAATTTTCTTAATTTTAAAAACTATTTTCATGGATTTTTATATGATTTTCAAACTGATTTATACCTCTGCATACTCATCCGTAATTAAAACTATTAGTTGGGTTTCCTTGCCCTATATGTTGACTAAAATAGTGTTCAACTAGTATTTGAAAGTATCCAATAGGCAGATCAAATTTGGCCTTCCAAAACCATGTCTGTGTCGGTTTATGCCCTGTTTCAAGTTTTCAAAACCGTAGGTTTTTTTTCCTGATTTCTCAAGGATTTCCACGAGCGATACTGGTTATTGAGGACCATATAATTAGAGGGGATTAAAGAGGGTTACAAAGGCCCCATGTTGGAATTTATGGCTTTAAAAACCATTGAGCGAATAGGAAGAAAATGGCATTCAAAGTAGCGTACCTTGCTGTCGACAAAACAGAGCATTGCTCTGTTTCCGGTCGTCCACAGCGGCTACGGCGGCGCTTCTGCACTTGTCACGGTGGTGCAGGGCGACACGCACGATCGTGGTCACCAGGGGGCATGGGTACGAGTTAGGGTTAGGGTTTTTATCATCCTCTCTCTCCCTCTCTCTAGTATATATATACTGTCACGCCCCAGAACCAGAATACTGGAGAGCGGGGGCAGACATAGCCAGCTACGTATATGAAATGGAATCCATCTCGCTATACGGTCACGGCTGTCTAGATATATGAGGGTTTACTACAAGCTAACAGTCTCATATGGTCATGAACCAGCCTAGTGTCTCAATCATCAGCAAGTAGGTATAGCCACAAGATGTATGATCATTAAATATACAATAATAAGGCGTCCCAAATATTACATATTCAGCTGATCATGAAGCTAGTCGTTACAAAATGTTAGGACTAGCAAGAGTTTAGTCATACATGATCAACCCTAGGATCTGTCAATCATGTTACAGCCCGTAGGCAGACAGTAAGTAAGTGCAATCAAGCTAAACATGTGCTCGTCGGCTAAACGCCTCAAAAGAATATTTTTACAATAAAGTGGAAGATTAAAAATAAATCCACTCGTTGCCCTGGTTACGCCTAGTGGTCACCATCGGGCTAGAAAGTCGGTTGATCCTCCGGAGCTGCTCCAAAATCTGGCCATACAAAACCAGCTGGGTCAGATCCCAGAAAGAGCAAGTGCCACAAAAGAAGCTTCACTTAGGAACTAAAACCAGCAATTCGCACAGAAGATAATAATATATAGTAAACTGGAGAAATATAACATCACGAGGATATACGCTAAGATAACCATGGAACCATTCAGATAACCAGGTTACAACCCTTAAACCAAACAAGGACCGGAATTGTAACCCTTCGTCTGAACCAAACTTGGTTTCTTCCATTTATCAGCAAGGTAATATAAGAAAATCAAAACAAAAACATGTAACAATCTTATACAGGATCAAGGCAAGACCAGATTGATTATTCCCCATTCAACAATCACGGCCAAGCAATAAGTACGGCTTGATACTTTAACTAGCTAGGGTTATCACAGGCCTAGTTACTAACAAGATGCAGTGAGATTATTCCACAGCCACAAGCCCTGCAGACCATCGAGGTTACCCAGGTCGAAATTTAGGGGTTCAATTCAGGTGGGTACATCGTCCAGGAAACGCATGTACCCATTAAGTAGCTTGAAGGGTGCAACACATGACAGTGTGCTGGAAATGTGCCCTACTCGACGGCTGGCTACAGATCCCAAGCGCGTCCAGGTAACAGGATTGCCTGTAGCTGGGAGATCTCTTTATGACTAATGTATTAATCTAGTTATTAGCCTTAGTCCATTTCAGTAGGTACTCCTGACCGTGGTATTCAGGAGTCCCATCCTAGACATGATGCAAGACATGACTGGATTATTTGTACAAGCACAATCGCCCACGGTGTCCAGGTTATTTATACAGGTCATGTCATGTCAGGTAGCCGTCGTAACAGCTTATCAAGATATGCCAGGTTTATCATGTCAAGTTTTACTTGTTAGGAATGCGCCACGACGGGCCACCATCAGGTCATGTTACGTATCAAGAGTGCACCACTGCTGGTCACTACCGTGTTCATGATACATGTGCAGAACATCATAGTACAAGCATTCAACCAGGAGACCCAAGTTATGCTGAGGTTATAAGACATGAGTTATCAGTAAAAATCAAATAATAATAATTCAATCATAGAATACAAGTCTATGGAAAAGCCATGCGGCTCAGGCATATGCGGCCAAGGAAGGAATCCATGCGGGAGCAGCTCATACGGCTGAGGGCGGGAGCAGCCCATGCTGCTAGGGATAGAAGGAGGCACATGTGGCTCAGTTAGAAGCTCATGCGGCTAGGTTCAGTCAAGGGCGCATGTGGTCAGAAGGAAGTAGGTGTCATGCGGCTCGCGGGGGAGGAGTCCATGCGGCTAGAACATACCCGGGCTCATACAGCTCGCATTGCAAAGGTCCATGCGGCTCGGTTTACAATGGTCTCATGCGGCTCAACTGAGTGGAGCCCACTGCGGCTGGGTCAATGTGGTTACTTATGCGGCTGGGAGTGACGGGTGTATATGCGGTTCAGGAAGAAGGGCCCTCATGCAACTGGCGGGAATGTGTGCACATGCGGCTGACGGAGGAGAAGTCCATGCGGCTAGGAGTGCAAGGGTCTCATGCGGCTGAGAGCGTCTTGCCGCATGAATGTTCATGCGGTCAAGTACTGCCATGCGGCCAGAGAACTGTCCTTCTTCTCCAAAATTTTCGAGAAGAAGAACACCATGAACCCATGCTTCCAAGCTCCATGAAACCTTCATCCATAGTCCAAATCCGAACTTCCATAGGTCAAAATAGGACAGAACAAAATTCTCTACAACATGGAACCATCAAAACTTAGAAATAACAAGATTAAGTAGATCAAAACCCAAGAATTCTGAAAATAAGATAAACTTAGATCTACAAGAATCAGGCCATGGAAAGTAAAAATGCCAAGTACTAAAGTATGTTAGAATGCTGTAAAGGAGAGAATGGAACAATAAAATTAGAGTTCCTCCATGAAACAAGCTGCACTTGCCTAGACCTCTCTCTCTGGTTGTCACGACCCGCACCCGTTTTTTTTTTAAAAACGGATACGAGATGTGTCCAAGCCAGCCTACGCCGCAGTGTCGGCGGTAGAACGCTGTCACGGCCATGAAAATCAAATCATAAATAATACTCATTCACATAATTAATTTAACTTACAAATATTCACAAGTTTTACATTTGCTGAAAAATATAAACTTGTACAAATATTTGAATGGCTACAACTCCACTATCTAGCTAATCTCTAGGCTTTCCGTCTGCAAGTATACCCGTCCTCACCAAGCTAAGTGAATCCACGGCTAACCTGAAAATGTTGGTTTCCAGTCAGGAATGGAACGAGCACAATTCACTGAATGCAATTTCAAATAAAGAAAATGACTATAAAACAAAGGTTAGACATCAACCATGAGTTTTGAAAATAAACAGTAAATACGAAAAACCAATAGCAATAAATAGACACAAATACTTTTTCCAACTGTTAGAAGTACCTTTGATATGTGATCAGTCTGGGCCACTACACCGCACGGTCTACAATGTCTACTTGCAAAAAATAAGCACTGTCTAAAATGTCTACTTGCAGAAAATAAGCACTGTCAACAATGTCTACTTGCAGAAAAATAAGCACTGTCTACGATGTCTACTTGTAGAAAAATAAGCACTGTCTACGATGTCTACTTGTAGAAAAGTAAGCACTGTCTACGATGTCTACTGCATGAAAATAAACACTGTCTATGGTCGGATCACAAATCCTTGGTACTTCTCATTCCCGACTCAACAATTTATAATAGAGTATAAAAATCACATAACCAATGACTAATCAATGAAGTATAGTAAATATAAATATCGAAATGCAGACAATAAACTGTACTCGCCTGTGGTCCTGTGCTGGTGAAACCGATAATCTGAGCCACTCAGTATGACACAATAGTCAAAACCCATACAACAGTCCCCGGAAGCTGAAATAAATATTACCAATGTTCTTAGAATAGTCAAATTAGCTAGGATTGCCTGTCCTTAAGTCCAATTCTGGACACAGGGCAAAACGGTAATTTTGGGCCAAAACGGTGTCCGCCGTTGGACCCGCTTTGCACCGAAAAGCGTGCCAAAGTCAATGATCTCTAAAGTCGTCAAACTACATGTCTACGGATCCAGTTGGTCCCAAATAGTCCGATTGGCTAAAGTTGGTGTGAAGGATTTCAGAATTCGTAAGAACATGTAAAATACGATTAGTCCCGATTAATGATTTATAATCGAAGAAAATGCATAAATAATATACATAGTTATTTTAGAAAACTATTTATAATTTTAGAAAATATATTTATATTAGTCAAAATATTTAGATAAAACATTTTAGGAAAATCATCTTAAGGATAAAACCAAATTTTTGTCAACATATAGTTTTGGTCAAGGCCATATTTAAAGCAGATAAAATAATAGTATAATATTTTATCAAAATTATCCTTTTAGAAATATTAATAATTATATACATACATAAATGTATTTATATCAAAATATATTATTACTATTAGTAAAATAAAATAAATATTATTAAACCAATATTCTGGCAAAATCTTAATAGATTAACCCAAATCCTATTTAATACCATTAATAATATTAACAATCCTAATAAATACTAATTAGTAGTAAAGAAACTGATTACAATCAAACATTAACTAACAGAAATATGATTCCAAGTTCCAACAAGCAAATGGTTGCTGCCAAACCATAAAATTTTCTATTGACTCGTTTTAACATATGATAACCTAGGTTTAAAAGAATTTATGAAACTGAAGCCTTCTACTTCTCTCTCATTCAATTAAAAAAAACCCTAAACTTAACAATCCATTCATCTCTCCAAAAACCAAATTATTGATTAAAGACACAAACCTAGAGGCGCTTGGTCACTGCTGTTGAACCAAACATTTAGTACCAAACTCCCCCTTTTTATATTAAAAAAAACCAATATAATAAAATCATAGAAAATAAGTGGCTGCTAAAAACAATAAGGGACAAAGGCATTCTATCAAATCACAGGAGAGTGAGTGACAAGAGAGAGGAGGAAAGGGAAGCTCACAAGGGGGTTCTCGTCTATGGCGGAGTGGCGCAGCAGAGCGGTCAGCGGGGTTCTCGGAGTGCGACAGAAGGCGCGGTCTAGTTCGACGGAGGCATGCTGCGAGGTGGAGGTGGTGGCTTCCGCGTGGAGGGATGGCGGCGGCGACGATCGGGCATCGGGAAACGGCGGTGCGAACCGATCCGGCGGCGAGGGCTCCGGCCTATTACGTGGGAAGATGGCCGTGGTGGCTCGCCGCAGACGGTGCGCGTTCGGTTTCGAGGAGATCCTGTAGCGCTGCCGCTGTAGCGGAGGCAGTACGAATCTGGTGGTGCTGCGGCCAAACGCCGGCAGCTGGGACGGGATCGCCGGCAAGAAGGCCGACACCTTTTTTTCGTTGAGGCCCGACGCGGCTCGGTGGAGCACCGCTCCGGCACGGCATGTAGAGGAGGGTGGCGCGCCGATCTCGGTCCTGCACGATGCACGGAGGCAGCCGGCGTCGAGCTGCGCAACAGTGAGGAGGGATCGGACAAGGTTAGGGTTGGGTTTTTGCTTTGTTTTGATGTTTTGTGTCGTATCCTGATTATTTGGACACATGGGAAATAGTTTCTGTGGATTATGATCGGTGTGTCAGGCACGGAAAGTTTTTATTCAGGGATGTATTGGATGGAGTGGAAATGTTTGTGTGGACACAGACACGATGGCACGGTGATGGTGATGGTGATGGTTTTGGCTGCAGTCAATGGTGTCGGGGGTGATGTGGTGGCAGCGTGGTATGCTAGTTTGCGGAGGATGGTGAGGGCACTGGGAGTGATAAGGTTGGCCGGCGGGTCGGGTCTGGACGTGGGAGGTGCAAGGAGGAAATGGAGAGGAGGCAGTACCGATGGTGAGGCGGTTGTGGTTGTTATCTGGCGGGGACGATTGCAGACACGCGGGTGAGCAAGGAAACGGCTGAGAGTGAAGTTTGTGGTTTCGGAAAGAGGCTTCCGAGAAATTTGGAGAAAGCCTCCTTAAATAGGAGTTGAAGATAATGGTTGAGAGTGGATAATCCTTTCCTATGTTTTTAAAGCAAAAGAAACTTTAAATCCGATTTCTTTAAATCTGAATGAATCTAATCATATCTCTTATTAGATAGTTATATTAATTTAAAGCAACAATTAATATTATCAAATAACTTCAAACATACTATTTCAAAATCCATTTATTATTGAGATAAATTGTAAGATAATCAAATAATATTTTTAACTATATCTAGGCAACTCTTAGTTATTCACCATAAATATTTAAACTAATATTTTATACTATCAAACAAATTTGAGCATAATTGGTACGTATAAATTCAAATATGATCAAAGAACTTATTACTACAATATTTATGATTTTAAAACCATTTTCGAAACTAATCCTTTGAAGCTCAAAAATAATGATCAATATCATTTGTATCTCAAATAGTAAGATTTCAAGAACAAATATTAAAACTTAAATACTATTTTCTAATCATGATTTTTAAACTAGTTTTTGAAATACGAAATAATAGAAAAATAATGTCTATACGTTCAAAGAGATTTTATTTCAAAATAAACAAATAAATAATTTAAAAAAATTGAGAAGAGGGGTTACAAATCTACCCACCTTAGAAAATTTCGTCCTCGAAATTTAAGGACTACTATGACGGACAGGCTTGATAGGTCAGAAAGAAATGTACTAGAAGGAAGTTTTAATAAGAAAGGTATCGTTTGATAACATTGATCTCGTGGATAGCAATATGTCTAAATTAGAAAATTTGATCAACGAATTGACCAAGGAAAAATATAAATGCAAAAATAAATAGATATGTCGTGACCCTAATTTCTAGAAAGTTCTCACAGCAGACAAGAGAAGGATTTTAGATAGCTAGAAAAGAATTTAGGTAGCTAGAAAAGTGAGACCAACGAGTATAGTCTAGAAAATTCCATGATGATCTCAAGGATTTATTTCCTTGACGCCTTGTCCTATCCTCTCGGTCAACGCTTAAAATCTCACCAACCTTGTAGAATTTAACCTCAAGTATATTTTAAAACTTCCTTGGTACTATCAATAACCTTTAAATCAAAATTTTCAAAACTTACCGTAATCTTTAAGAGTGTCTCAATCATAATTATCTTATTTCAAATTCAATACATCATCTATATAGGTATCCAACCTCGAAATTTGAATTTTCTAAAGATTTGAGTCTTCTTAGTCATTTCAATTTAAATTTTAAAACACCTCATAATCTCAAAAAAAATTTCATCAACCTGTTAAATCGTCATGGATCACAATTTTTTTTTTAACTTCTACCTTTCTTTGGTCAACCTAAAAAACTCAAATTAATCAAAACTATCTCATAATATTTATACCAAAAAATAGGTCAATTTTTATCTTTCGTCCGAAACTCAAAATCTTATTTGTTGTCATCAAAACATTCTTTGAGCGCTTAAAATTTCAATCTTATCGTAATTAGATATTCACTAATCGAAATTTACACCTCAAAAGAATGTAATACTTATCAATTCTCGCCTTCAAAAATATTCGAATTGAAGAACCAATTTGTATATCGATTTTTTTTCAACTCCACTAGAGCAACCTTAACAATCAAACAATTAATCCTTTGACCTTTTCATTCTCAATTACGTCTTTCTTTCCTTCTTTTTCTTTCTCAATTTCACACCAAGGTCTAAGATATCATTTATGAGTTCCTATCAGTCCAAGAAACTCCGCAATATCAAATTTTTAAGCATTCCAATGGCTATATAATAATTTAGTCTAAGTTTTCCATTATCATAATATCTCATTCCATTGTCCTCGAAACTGTGGTTATTCCATTTCAAATGGGATTACAAGGTCATTCGTTTCAAAGCACCTTCTACATTAAATTAACAACCTACAATATCGGCCATAATTAGTATATCGCTAGTTAGTAACCATCTAGAATCATATTTGTCTTAATCCTTCCTTTAATAATTTGAAAATTCTATTTCTCGAATAACAATGGCTATAAATTTCTTCACAACTTTATCGTCACCTTCCTTGAAATTTAAGGGATGTCTAGGATAGCTATGCTCAATTGATCAATGGAAAAGATGGAAGAGTTAATGAGGAGGAAGGGTCAAAAGGAATGATTAATGAGACAAAAGATAGAAAAATTTCTAATGGGATGGAGAGATAATAATAAGAACAAATTGATTAAATAGATGAAAAGAAAATAAAAAATTCCTTTAGTAAAAACAATGGTCAACGATGTTGGATATTGATGAAGGCGGAACGATTTAGAAGCCAACATACTTACTCTCTATAAGTCGCCCCATAGGACCAGCCCAACAGTATTTACCTACCAATAGTGGTCCAATTCATTTACCAATAACAACTCACCCTACACTAAAAAACATGCTTAGCCAAACTTATATCGAATTACAACAGCTACCATTCCTAACCATGTTGATAGTTAACCTAACATAGTACCTCTTGTTCAATTGGGCTGCTAGCCCAAGATACCGACTAAAACCATTTATGGTCCAATTGTTTCGATTAAAAAAAAAATCCATGCAGCCCTAATTGTAATGGTCATCTCATGTCTAAACTGTGGGCTTTGGTCGAGGAAGGGTTGGGTTAAGGCTTAAGAGTTGCTAGTTAAAGCAAGCTTCAAGCAGATAGTTAGAGACTCACGACAATTGATTTCTTGAGAAGAGATAGTCTCCTAGGCTGGCATTTTGACTAAGGGTAAAACCCTAATCATTCTCAATTTCAGCTGGCTAGAAGGTCCCAATAGTAGTTTGAGGGTCGAGAGGAGGACGAGTAACCCAATCGCATGGCTGGCCGATGATTGCTACACTTTCGTATACAAATATCATAGCCATGGGAATACTCTGTATCTCTCTACCAATTACGAGTTTTCGTCTTTCCAAATCAGTAAAATACAAAAACAATAAAGAGTTCAAGGGAGATGTTACTAAATACAATTTCGTGATTCAAGGGCGAATGTATAATTCAAGAGGAATTGTCAATGTAGTAGCAGATGAGATCCTAGAGACATCTACATCTCAATCCACGTAGGTTAATCAGAGGGAGAGCGAACCGGATGCATCATGGTTGATCAGACCATAATTTACTGATTCTGATTAGACAATAAGTTAGCAGGCGCCCCCACTAAACATATGCCTCGAATTAAGCTCGAGAACAGAGAAAGCTTGCAAAAACTAGGCTGTAATAGCAACGTTGGTCAAGATAGTCAAGATTTCAGTACGCGAGATTTTTTAAAAGAGGCACATGTAGTTCGAGTTTAGAGGGAATCAAACTTTACATGGTGTTCTTGCTTATACGGTCATTCTACTATCCTCTTACTCATAAGACCTTGGTCAACTAATGGGTTATGGACCTCTAAATTCCATATTCCCGGTAACCCTATTAGTGTCAATCAATTACCTCGTCAATAGATCACAAGGATCACGGAATGCTAGGTCGGGAGACACGCTACCCAATCTCACAGAACTTCCACTACTATTGACTTCGGATCTTGTAGAACATACAGGGCACTGTCCTATCCTCTATGGTATCCCAAACTTGTAATCATGTTTGAAGTCACTTCACCGCGGATTACGTCACGCCCGTACACTCTGGCTGTGGCAAACCCTTGGTTTCGTAACTCAACATGATACAAAAACGAACACTTCTCAACTCTATCCAATATTGGCTCAAGGGTATCTACGATCAAGAGAGGACCACTAGCCATAGTTTTGGCAATATCCTATCACCTATATTTTCTTAAACTAATTTCACCTCTAGGGGTTGTGTCTCGCCAGTGCGCTGCTGGCTGCAGTGTATCCATAGTTTCCAAAATTCAGTTAAATGGCGACAGTGCACTGCTGTCCTGCCATTATGAGTTAACTAACATTCCTTTAACTATATCTGTAAGAATTCATGAGCTTCTAAAGATTCAACATGATGACTATGAAATAAGGTGTGAGCATTTGTCCTATCAGTCACAATCCTTAAAATAAAGGATTGAATAGGGAAAATAACTGAGGATAAAAGAAATACAAACATTCTAACTATTCCATGTGTATTCAAGCCTTTGAGAAAAAAAACTTGAATCGAAACTAACTTGAGATTCGTTTATGGATAACATAAAAATAATAATTCTTAGGGCAAAAATAGGAACTAAATAGGCAATTCGATTCAGATATGAGAATGATATCTAAAGAGGCAAAGGGAAGGAACTGGATAATTTATCAAGATTAGATCATTAATTCTAGAAAGCCCTGCCTCACCAAGTAAATAATCTATCCACATTGGGTCATATCATCCTATCAAGAGGTAAAAGTGTACCTATGGGGATCTGACAAACTATCAAAATTAATAACTAGTCCTCATCTAAATTCATGGCCTAGACTACCCATCGATAATTCGTTTAAGGGACTCCTAGTCCTAGTCATTCTCTCAAATCAAATTAACCCTAATTCGTGAATGAGCATTTTCTATTCGCAGGCTCGCAATAGTACGACTAACTTAAGTACCATCACGAGTTCGCATGATTTGCGAAGACTGACCTGCATGGGCCACCACAAAAACTTGTCACGATGCGCACCCATTTTTTTAAGAACGGATACGAGATGTGTCCAAGCCAGCCTACGTCGCAGTGTCGGCGGTAGAACGCTGTTACGGCTATGAAGATCAAATCACAAATAATACTCATTCACATAATTAATTTAACTTACAAATATTCACAAGTTTTACATTTGCTGAAAAATATAAACTTGTACAAATATTTGAATGGCTACAACTCCACTATCTAGCTAATCTCTAGGCTTTCCGTCTGCAAGTATACCCGTCCTCACCAAGCTAAGTGAATCCACGGCTAACCTAAAAATGTTGGTTTCCAGTCAGGAATGGAACGAGCACAATTCACTGAACGCAATTTCAAATAAAGAAAATGACTATAAAACAAAGGTTAGACATCAACCATGAGTTTTGAAAATAAACAGTAAATACGAAAAACCAATAGCAATAAATAGACACAAAATACTTTTCCCAACTGTTAGAAGTACCTTTGATATGTGATCAGTCTGGGCCACTACACCGCACGGTCTACAATGTCTACTTGCAAAAAATAAGCACTGTCTAAAATGTCTACTTGCAGAAAATAAGCACTGTCTACAATGTCTACTTGCAGAAAAATAAGCACTGTCTACGATGTCTACTTGTAAAAAAATAAGCACTGTCTACGATGTCTACTTGTAGAAAAGTAAGCACTGTCTACGATGTCTACTGCATGAAAATAAACACTGTCTATGGTCGGATCACACATCCTTGGTACTTCTCATTCCCGACTCAACAATTTATAATAGGGTATAAAAATCACATAACCAATGACTAATCAATGAAGTATAGTAAATATCAATATCGAAATGCAGACAATAAACTGTACTCGCCTGTGGTCCTGTGCTGGTGAAACCGATAATCTGAGCCACTCAATATGACACAATAGTCAAAACCCATACAACAGTCCCCGGAAGCTGAAATAAATATTACCAATATTCTTAGAATAGTCAAATTAGCTAGGATTGCCTGTCCTTAAGTCCAATTCTGGACACAGGGGCAAAACGGTAATTTCGGGTCAAAACGGTGTCCGCCGTTGGACCCGCTTTGCACCGAAAAGCGTGCCAAAGTCAATGATCTCTAAAGTCGTCAAACTACATGTCTACGGATCCAGTTGGTCCCGAATAGTCCGATTGGCTAAAGTTGGTGTGAAGGATTTCAGAATTCGTAAGAACATGTAAAATACGATTAGTCCCGATTAATGATTTATAATCGAAGAAAATGCATAAATAATATACATAGTTATTTTAGAAAACTATTTATAATTTTAGAAAATATATTTATATTAGTCAAAATATTTAGATAAAACATTTTAGGAAAATCATCTTAAGGATAAAACCAAATTTTTGTCAACATATAGTTTTGGTCAAGGCCATATTTAAAGCAGATAAAATAATAGTATAATATTTTATCAAAATTATCCTTTTAGAAATATTAATAATTATATACATACATAAATGTATTTATATCAAAATATATTATTACTATTAGTAAAATAAAATAAATATTATTAAACCAATATTCTGGCAAAATCTTAATAGATTAACCCAAATCCTATTTAATACCATTAATAATATTAACAATCCTAATAAATACTAATTAGTAGTAAAGAAACTGATTACAATCAAACATTAACTAACAGAAATATGATTCCAAGTTCCAACAAGCAAATGGTTGCTGCCAAACCATAAAATTTTCTATTGACTCGTTTTAACATATGATAACCTAGGTTTAAAAGAATTTATGAAACTGAAGCCTTCTACTTCTCTCTCATTCAATTAAAAAAAACCCTAAACTTAACAATCCATTCATCTCTCCAAAAACCAAATTATTGATTAAAGACACAAACCTAGAGGCGCTTGGTCACTGCTGTTGAACCAAACATTTAATACCAAACTCCCCCTTTTTATATTAAAAAAAACCAATATAATAAAATCATAGAAAATAAGTGGCTGCTAAAAACAAGGGTCCGACTATACGCACCCCACCTATTTCTAAGTTGACCCCAATTTCTAAGTTTACCCCACTAATAGAAAACTAAACTGAACAAATTTCTAAGTCTACCCCAATTCTGGACAGAAATGCCCCTAACTCAAATGAAACATAACCCCACCCCAATCCACCATATCATTCAATTATTTCTAAGTCTACCCCAAACCCCAAACACACATTCAAACCCATCCCAACCTAACCCTAAAACTCTCCTCCTCCTCCTCCTCCTCCACCCCATTTTCGAACCGAACTCTCCCATTTGTACGACGCTAAAATTTCGAACGAAAACGCAGAAATTTTTAGGGTTTCCATCGGCACTGTTCGACCCTGGTTTGTCGGACGGATGTCAAACTGTTCGGCTCACGACAGTCGAACTTTCCTACTCTGTTCGACAACATCCTGCCGAACAGTTTGTATTTGTTCGACCATCACAGGTCGAACAGTATGGATTTGTACGTTCGACCTGTGTATGTCGAACACTTTTAATATGTTCGACCTGTGTATGTCGAACAGTACGAATTTGTCCGACTCGTTCAGGTCGAACAGTTCGCGAATTTTTTTTTTTTTTCAAAATCGAAACAGCCCAATCACTACTCGAAACAAAAACATTAGTAGGGAGATCTTCTATCATTACTTTGGCCCTCCATTGTAATTTCTTTAAGCTTCAAATAATGTCTTTTAGGGTTTTTGGGTTTGAGGAAGATAGGTTGGGGTGTAGAGTTAGAAATAGAAAAAGGATAAATCAGTCATTTAACAATACAACTTAAGTTACTCAGAAAAGTTGGGGTCAACTTAGAAATAGGTGGGGTGCGTATAGTCGGAGCCAAAAACAATAAGGGACAAAGGCATTCTATCAAATCACAGGAGAGTGAGTGACAAGAGAGAGGAGGAAAGGGAAGCTCACAAGGGGGTTCTCGTCTATGGCGGAGTGGCGCAGCAGAGCGGTCAGCTGGGTTCTCGGAGCGCGACAGAAGGCGCGGTCTGGTTCGACGGAGGCATGCTGCGAGGTGGAGGTGGTGGCTTCCGCGTGGAGGTATGGCGGTGGCGACGATCGGGCATCGGGAAACGGCGGTGCGAACCGATCCGGCGGCGAGGGCTCCGGCCTATTGCGTGGGAAGATGGCCGTGGTGGCTCGCCGCAGACGGTGCGCGTTCGATTTCGAGGAGATCCTGTAGCGCTGCCGCTGTAGCGGAGGCAGTACGAATCTGGTGGTGCTGCGGCCAAACGCCGGCAGCTGGGACGGGATCGCCGGCAAGAAGGCCGACACCTTTTTTTCGTTGAGGCCCGACGCGGCTCGGTGGAGCAGCGCTCCGGCGCGGCATGTAGAGGAGGGTGGCACGCCGATCTCGGTCCTGCACGATGCACGGAGGCAGCCGGCGTCGAGCTGCGCAACAGTGAGGAGGGATCGGACATGGTTAGGGTTGGGTTTTTGCTTTGTTTTGATGTTTTATGTCGTATCCTGATTATTTGGACACATGGGAAATAGTTTCTGTGGATTATGATCGGTGTGTCAGGCACGGAAAGTTTTTATTCAGGGATGTATTGGATGGAGTGGAAATGTTTGTGTGGACACAGACACGATGGCACGGTGATGGTGATGGTGATGGTTTTGGCTGCAGTCAATGGTGTCGGGGGTGATGTGGTGGCAGCGTGGTATGCTAGTTTGCGGAGGATGGTGAGGGCACTGGGAGAGATAAGGTTGGCCGACGGGTCGGGTCTGGACGTGGGAGGTGCAAGGAGGAAATGGAGAGGAGGCAGTACCGATGGTGAGGCGGTTGTGGTTGTTATCTGGCGGGGACGATTGCAGACACGCGGGTGAGCGCGGAAACGGCTGAGAGTGAAGTTTGTGGTTTCGGAAAGAGGCTTCCGAGAAATTTGGAGAAAGCCTCCTTAAATAGGAGTTGAAGATAATGGTTGAGAGTGGATAATCCTTTCCTATGTTTTTAAAGCAAAAGAAACTTTAAATCCGATTTCTTTAAATCCGAATGAATCTAATCATATCTCTTATTAGATAGTTATATTAATTTAAAGTAACAATTAATATTATCAAATAACTTCAAACATACTATTTCAAAATCCATTTATTATTGAGATAAATTGTAAGATAATCAAATAATATTTTTAACTATATCTAGGCAACTCTTAGTTATTCACCATAAATATTTAAACTAATATTTTATACTATCAAACAAATTTGAGCATAATTGGTACGTATAAATTCAAATATGATCGAAGAACTTATTACTACAATATTTATGATTTTAAAACCATTTTCGAAACTAATCCTTTGAAGCTCAAAAATAATGATCAATATCATTTGCATCTCAAATAGTAAGATTTCAAGAACAAATATTAAAACTTAAATACTATTTTCAAATCATGATTTTTAAACTAGTTTTTGAAATACAAAATAATAGAAAAATAATGTCTATACGTTCAAAGAGATTTTATTTCAAAATAAACAAATAAATAATTTGAAAAATTTGAGAAGAGGGGTTACACTGGTAGGTGAAGAAGTTATGGTGGAGAAGAAGGAGAGTAATAAGGAGAGAGAAAGGAGAATGGGTTAATAAATACTAATTGTGGTGGTAGGTAGGTCGGTAGGGGTTCACCTTTGGTTCATGATAAACCAAAGCAAAACCAAGCCAAGTCGAACCAACCCAAGAATAAACCAAGCCATGAAGAAAAGCTAAGCAAGGAATCATGCAATATAAGATAAAATACGTATACGTATTCCAAAAATACGTAATACGAATCACAGGCATTACAACTCTACCCACCTTAAAAGAATTCCGTCCTCGAAATTTAATTAAGAGGCTAGAGAGACGAGGACAAGCTATATTAATCACATGCAAGCTATAACTAGGCAGGCAATTGCTCATTCAAGCAAGGAATCGAAGGCACGAGGCATAAAGAAGACATTATACCTCACGAGTCAAACAAGTCGGGATATCGCGATCGGATATCATCCTCATGCTCCCATGTTGACTCACCCAAGGAGTGATGAACCCAAGCAACTCGGACTAACTTGATAGTCTTGTTCTTGAGTATCTTCTCTCTCCGGTCCAATATAGACACGGGCCTCTCCTCATATGAAAGGTTGGTACCAACAACCAATTCCGAATGATCTAGGATGTGGCTCGGGTCCGGGATATACCGTTGTAATTGGGATATATGGAACACGTCATGCACCTCGCTTAGCGACGGCAAAAGAGCGAGACGATAGGACACATCTCCTACTCGCTCCAGAATATCGAACGACCCTATATACCTAGGACTAAGCTTTCCCCGTGTGCCGAAATGAATGATGCCACGGTTAGACGAAATCCTCAGGAACACATGGTCATCGACAGAAAACTCGAGAGGGCGCCGATGAGAATCAGCCCAATGGCGCTGGCGATCTTGGATAACTCGAAGATGATCCTTGACTCTTTTGACCACTTTAACTATCTGGGCAATCATTTCTGGGCCAAGCATCTGCCTCTCTCCCACATCATCCCAGGCTAACGGGGATCTGCACTTCCTACCATACAGTGCCTCGAACGGTGCCATCTTGTCACGATCCGTACCCGCTTTTCGGATACAAAGCGTGTCCAAGTCCAGCCTATGCCGCAGTGACGGCGGTAGAACGCTGTCTATACTCACAAGTCACTGAATCTATAATCACGGGAAAATCTATATCTCATCCACAGAATAATCGAAACACAAACAAGATCAGTGAATATCCATGAAACTAAGCAATAATGAATATAAACTGAAATGTATCCAAAATCAATGTCACGTTCGGTGGAGACAAATCCACTACCAGTAGATGGATAAATAGAGAAATACAAGAAAGGAACCAACTGAGTACAACCTGCTAACCAAGTAACCTCAACTACAAAGCGCCGTGATTTGAAGCTAACTCTATCTACTCGTCTGCTCCTGACTCAAACTCGGCTAACCTGAGGAGATCATCAGGTCCTCAGAGGACATAGCAAGATACATAATATACATGCCTATCTAGTAGTTTTATCATGCTCAAGAAATAAACAAGAAAGAACAAGAACAAGACCAATGACTACGACACGAACACGAACACTAGAACAACTACGCATACATGAACTGTCGGATGAACAAATACACGAGATCAATGGAAGAAACCAAACCCTCATCCCGAGTGTGGACTCACGGGTTTGAACTAAGCACTAACCCTCGTCCCGAGTGTGGACTCTCTGGTTAGCTCACGGCAAGACACCCTCGTCTAGTGTGTGGACTCTCTGGTGTAAATGGTCAACCCTCGTCCCGTGTATGGACTCTCTGGTGCCATTTGATCACGACAAACACCCTCGTCCCATGTGTGGACTCTCTGGTACACCAAACAACCCTCATCCCGAGTGTGGACTCTCTGGTTGTGTAAAACGATAATCAAGGCTATGGTAGTTTACTACACGCACTCGTTCTATGACACGACTCAAGCAAGGTGCGAACGAGAAACTCCAAGTGTGAAACACAAGTCCAAAACATAAACATGGCTATAAACAATAAAAACAACTCCACAGAAAATAGCGCAAAAAGCACATGTCATAAATGATCCAAGACAGTAAAATAAAAGGAAATGCATGTAAGTAAAACTGTAGAGGAAGGCAAGGTATACTTGCCTGTGGTCCTGAGCTGTTGGCACGGTCAAGCGTCAAGTAAAAAGTCCAATGAACCTGTTTTATGAATTAATAGGATCAAGATACAATTTGAGAGTACAAAATTGCCTAACTATTTGGTTATTAAGGCTCTAGGTCAATTTCTAGCCACTTTGGTTTATATTAGAAGGAAGTGCCTAACTTACCTATATTCCTTGTATTACTTGTGTGCCTATGCCTGCCCTGCTACCTATCATTCATGACAGTAGCATCCAACACAAGTACACAAACTCCTTATACTATCGATTGTGCATCTCAAGGGCAGGTTCTATCCTTAGGACATCTTGGTCATGCAAGGGTAATATCCTAATACAAGATAGATTGTTGCTACATGGTATAGTGTAATTGTCCCTGATAATTATACATGGTATAGTACACAACCCTATATAGTGTAATTATCTGCTACAGGTACTTGTCTGTTAACTCAACGTTATTGGTTTTGGTCTACGTCTTAGGTCGTACACCATACTCCTGAGGATGAGGGTTGATATAGAATAAATGGTTTGCATTAAAACATGATCGGCTCTAGAGCATGAGAAAACTTCATCATCATTTGACAAAAGTATGACCAGGTGCCAAATCTGACATCATCCTCTCTCATTATACCAAATTCCTAACCAGAGAAATATTGCCAAAAATCCTCCATGGTCTCTTCCCATGTTATCAGACAGCTTAAGCTATCAAAATGATACTAAACAGTCTGAAAGTCTAGCTTCAGGAAAATCAAGAATCCAGATCAAAGATGGCCAAGATACACCTGCTTCACTGAACTAATGAATGTTGCTGAACGAATTTCATGTTGCCAATACCTAGAAGGACAGTCACTGGGTAACTAAGCCAACCTTTTTGTATGCAATTTTATAAAGACCAATTGTATGGCACAGGCTCGTATTGTTTAAGGATGTCCAATGTGTCTTCCATTCCATTGGCAGTTTGAAGATCTCGAGTGCAAAAATCTAGCATGATCACCTTTTACGTCTCATCAGAAGAGCTCCTTGGGTTCACGTATTGCCATGGAGGACTAATATCGACCCACCCAGAAGGAGGACTCTTAGATTGGCATTGCTGACCCAAAGGGGTCCTTAAGTAACTCGATTATCCTAAGGATACAACTACGGTGCATCTAGGATTTGCAAGGCTGAGAGGATATGAAGCAATGCAAACACATGACACTTTGATAAATATAGCTGCAGCTGCTGTACTAGATAACTCCCAAAGAAAACTAGATGGAAGCATAATGCAACAAGGTAAAATTATATCAATTGATAAGAAAATCCTATAAAACATGAAGACTAGTAATTAGCTAATGCTCCAATAACTCTAAAACTAAAAGGTAGAGAATGAGTTTGATGTGGAGATATCCCTCACCAAATATGGCAGTCTTTAAGTAACTACAGTTCAAACCTCCCGTATCCTTCCACATATATTTTAGCCTACTCCTTCCTGACCCTACTCCCTACTGGTACCACCTATACTCTGTTCCAGATGGACACTGGAAAACCAGAGTTGCAGCTCCCTGCTAACATGACTCCCTTTACAGACTGAACTCAAACCCTGCTGAATATACACATAAGGATGGATTAATCTCCATATCAGGATACTGTACAAGGGAATGGATTAATCACTATGTTACAGTAATTCTGAGTACACTCAAGATTATGGTATCAGGATAATACCTGGCATACTACAGTATCACTCGTGTTTCTAATACTCCTCCTTGGGTTCATATACCAGGTGCCTCCAACCCATGTTACCCGAACATTTGGGTACTGCTACTCTGCGAGACTTCAGAGCAGTGCATGGCCTCATACAGGGAATGGGCAACCATACCAAGTAGTAGCAATAACGTCATGATGGCCCGTGGTTTCAGGTGCTATCGAATTGGTTTTTAATCTATGTGTTTACATCCTTAATAGAGATCACTCTCACGCATTCTATTCATTGCACACGGTGACACGATATACAATATGTCTGTTAAATACCATGTTCATGATACCCAGGATCACACTGTTGATCTGTGTGGTTCATACGGTCTGAAATTCAAAACCAAGCCATGTAGTTGGTATTAAACCAGGTATCTACTGTGGACTCTGATCCTAGGGTCGAATACGATGCCAGTATCCAACGGCCACTAAGTTGTCGATGTCTGATACTTAGGTATCAGTACAATACAAGTGGGTTTGACCAAGAAAAGAAGTAGATGTATAATACGGCAGGTCATGTGCCTATAAAAGTTCTAAACACCTTGAAAGTTTTCAAGGATACTACCCCGTGGTCGTGTGTCAGTATTTATTGCGGTCGAGGCCAAAGGTATCTATACTGCTATGACAAATCGCCACAGGATATCAAAATCTATTCATAACCTTACCTGGGTCTAAGCCACCATGCAGCTCTGCCCTCAAGGCTGTCATACCTTACTATATAGCCATCATCTGTACAGGTATCATATACCAAGTGCACAACCAATTGTCCCTCATCGGCATACATTCTTAAAGACAGAACATAGGGATCTTCCTCTGATCTAGATTCCTTAATGTCTGTTCTTACACTACTAAAATACCCCACTTTACCGACGGACTTTTAGCGACGGACGGATTCCGTCGCTAATAGCGACCAATTTCCGACATCTTAGCGACGGATTAGCGACAGACAACACAACATAATTTTTTTCAATTTTAAATGTAAAAATTTGTCGGGTTTCCGTCGCTAAGTCGACGAAAATTAGCGACGGATTATTTTTCGTCGCTTATTCGTCGCAAATGTTGGCGGCAAAATCTTTATAACATTGGCGGGAACTTTGGCGACTACCTAGCGACGGATATAGCCGTCGGAAAAAACACCTTTTAATTGGCGACGGTTTAGCGACTAATTTATTTCGTCGCTATTCCGTCGCTAATTCTGTATCCTAACTTAAATTGAACCGACGGGGGGAATTTTTTATTCCCCCCAAAACTCTCTCTCTCTCTCGCGGCTCTCCCTCTCTCGCGCGCGTCTCTCTCTCTCTCTCTCTCGCGGCTCTCTCTCTCTCTCTACCAGGTCTCTCTCTCTCTCTCTCTCTCTCTCTAATTTTCTCTAATTTTGTGTTTTGGGGCCGGAGGGGGGGGGAGTGGGGGAGGGGGGGGGTCGGCTTCGCGGGGGGTGGAGAGGGCGGGGGGGGTGGTGAATGGGGTCAGGGGGTCGGGGGGGTGTGGGGAATGGGGGCAGGGGGTGGGGGGGGTGGGGAATGAGGGTCGGGGGGTCGGGGGGGTGGGGAATGGGGGCAGGGGGGTCGGGGGGTGGGGGGTGGAGAGGGCAGGGGGGTCGGGGGGGTGTTGAATGGGGGCAGGGGGGTCGGGGGGGGGTATTGAATGGGGGCAGGGGGGTCGGGGGGGGGGTCGGGAATGGGGGCAGGGTTCTCACTCCATTTTCAATTGTAATTAGTCTATAATGTTGCTAATATACTGTTATATATGTGTGGGCTGTGCCATGTGAATTGGAGAGGGTTTGATGGGTTATTTGGCCAAGGGGGAGGCTCGGGTTATGATTTATTTTTTGTGTTCACTGTTCTGTGGTGTGAAGTCTGTCGTTTTGGTTATACCATGTTTGTTTAACACTCTAAACACCCTAGATGCATATCCTAGCATCTGTGCACCACCCATATTGTTAGGAACACAAATTTTATACTGCACTTGTCATGAAATTGCCATCATCAAGATGTCCTGTACATATTTAGTTTGTGCATTGCTGCTTGAGCATCACATTACCTTTTACTGCTACTTTGTATTGCTTTCACAATATCACGTACCCTGCACTAAACATCCGATACTTCGATCCGATACCGCCGATACTACCGATATCGCCGATACCAATACTACCGATATCGCCGATACTACCGATACCGCCGATACTACCGATACCGCCGATACTACCGATATCGCGCGCCGATACTACCGATACTACCGATATCGCCGATACTACTGATACCGCCGATACTACCGATTCCGATACCGATACTTTGAACCTTGATTTAAATACATGTTAGTATAGTGTCTTCACATATATGTTAAGAGTATATACATGATTAGCAAGGTAACTAGATACAAGTTATGATATAATGTAAATGCAAGTATACATGTTAGCTAGATAGCTTAGACTTATATTGCAATCTCCTATTCACACGAGTATTGATATCGCCGATACCAATACTCGTAGGAATAGTCCGATACCGATATACATTGTAGAGCTCATGTGGATTCTTACTAACTTATCATGTGAACCCATTTATGGGCCCTTCATTGAACCTTCTCATGTGCAACTTTCAGTCCATTCACAGTTCCCTATATTGTACTCTACATCACCTAGTTCACTTATATCTAACATCCTAACCCTAATCCAAATTTATGAGTATCGGTATCGGGCTATTCTTATGTTTAGTTTGTCTTACGATACAGATTTTCACATCCAAATTGAGGATGAGTCGTTATTTTGTTGATCGTACATGGATGTACAAACGGCAACACGAGAGTAGAATTGGTGTGAGTGACGATTTTCAGGCAGGCGTGGAAGTATTTCTTAATTATGCAATGAGCAAAGCTCAGTACATGGACGGTAACAAAATTAAGTGTCCATGTGTTAAATGTCACAATAGACATTACGAAGAAGTGGTGACTGTGAGAGATCATTTGACCCGTAAGGGTTTCGTACGTAATTACGGCCTGTGGTCATCGCAAGGTGAACTATATTCGGAAAGACAGGCTGCGGAAGCTGCTACTTATGCTTTTGATGATAATGCTGCAACGGATGTCATCGAAGACCACGGATGCTCTGTTGATTATGGAGATCTGCAGAACCTTGCACGAGATATGGTGTATGATGCGGCAGGGCCTAATTTTGATCCGGAGGATCCTAATCCCGAGGCGAAGGAGTTCTATGACATGTTTTAGGATGCAGATACTTCTCTATATCCTGGTTGTGAGACTCATTTCGCACTGTCAGTGACGATGCGGTTGTTGAACATAAAGTCTGATTTTAACTTGCCACAAGCTTGCTATAATCGGATCACAGAAGTAATCAAGGAGGTGTTACCGAAGGAATCAAAAGAGCTACCAAAAAACTTCTACAAGTCAAAGATGATGGTCCGACAACTGGGACTGGGGTACGAGAAGATAGATTGTTGTCGCAACGGATGCATGTTGTACTACAAAGAGAATTGCGTATCAGAAAGTTGCAGCTTCTGTAATGCGGATCGTTACAAGCCAGTACAGGGAAAAGGAAAGTCGACTAGAAAACGACGTCCTTACAAGTATATGCATTACTTGTCGATCACGAAGCGCTTGCAGAGGATGTATATGTCTCTAAATACAGCAGAACACATGACGTGGCACAGTGAAGAACACATAAAGGACGAAGGAGAATTGTCACATCCTTCGGATGGAGAGGCGTGGAAATATTTTGATTTGTGTCATCCAGATTTTGCTGCAGAGCCTAGAAATGTACGTCTGGCGCTATGTGCTGATGGCTTCGCCCCTTTCGGACAGTCGGGATCTCAGTACTCATGCTGGCCGGTCATTCTTACCCCTTACAATCTGCCACCATAGATGTGTATGAAGACTCCTTATATGTTTCTGACAGCTATCATACCCGGTCCTAAAAATCCGACGAATACCATCGATATATATTTACAGCCGTTGGTGGATGAGCTGAAACAGCTGTGGGAGATCGGCGTCACGACCTATGATATTTCCAGAAAACAGAACTTTCAGATGAGAGCTTCACTCATGTGGACAATCAATGATTTTCCAGCATACGGTATGCTGTCGGGATGGAGTACGCACGGCAACATGTCTTGTCCGATATGCATGGAAAATAGTAAGGCGTTCCGCCTTAGACATGGAGGAAAAACTTCTTTCTTTGACTGTCACCGTCAATTTCTGCCCGCGACCCATCCTTGGAGAAAGAATAAGGACGCGTTCAGATATGGAAAACAAGAATTTTCTCAACCTCCTGCCAGATTTTCGGGATACGATATTTGGGAAGCTGTAAAGGAATTGCCCACCGCAATGGAAGATCCATCGAACCATCGTGTCGAGGGGTTCGGACAAAGCCATAACTGGACCAAACGGAGTATCTTCTGGGACTTGCCTTATTGGAAAGATAATCTTATAAGGCATAATCTTGATGTCATGCATATCGAAAAGAACGTGTTCGATAATGTCTTCAATACCGTAATGGATATTAAAGGAAAGACGAAGGACAATCCAAAAGCAAGACAAGACATAGCCGAGATATGCAAGCGTCCTCATCTGAACTTGATACAAAGGGGTGCTGGTGGACAATTAAGTAAGCCTATAGCGCCATACACATTGAGCAAGGAAGATAGATTAATAATCTGCAAGTGGATATCTAATTTAAGATTTCCCGACGGCTATGTTTCGAATTTGTCTAGATGCGTTGATCTCAATGAACGCAAGCTAACGGGAATGAAGAGTCACGACTGCCACGTGTTTATGGAAAGATTACTGCCCATTGCTTTGAGAGAGTTGTTGCCTTCTGCTGTATGGGTTCCGTTGGCCGAGCTGTCTACATTCTTCAGGGATATCTGTTCAACTAAGCTGACGGTGCAACATATGGTACAACTTGAGGAGAAGATTGTCTTAACAATCTGCAAGTTAGAGAAAATATTTCCACCGGGCTTTTTCGACAGCATGGAGCATCTACCGATTCATCTAGCATACGAAGCCCGTGTCGGTGCATCTGTTCATTATCGATGGATGTACCCCTTTGAAAGGTAAATAAAAATCGATATAATTTAAGTGAAATTTAAGTGCATTTTACAATTCATTGTTAATTCTCAAGATAATTTGTCTCTTTAGGTACCTACACCATCTAAAGAAGAAAGTTGGCAACAAGGCTCATATAGAGGCTTCGATATGCGAATCATATCTTATCGAGGAGGTGTCAAATTTCTGCTCCATTTATTTCGATACTCATGTCGAGACAAATCGAAATAGACCTCAAAGGAATGAAGAAGACGTTGAGGATGGAGGTATATTCAATTTAAGGGGCAAGCCTATTGGGGCTAGTAAGAAACGGTGGTTGACCGACGATGAGTATGATACCGCTCACCGATATGTCTTGTTAAATTATGACATACAAGAAGTGAGAGATTTGGAGAAGTAAGTGACTACGCCTCGTTATAATCTCTAATTTGGTGAATTAAGTGACTACACTTATTTTTATTCTCTCTAACAGTGTATTTAGAGGTGAAGTCAAAATGAGGACACCATATATTACAGATGAGGGACTTCAAAGAGAGGTTGATTGTACGTTTCCGTCCTAGTTTCGTAAATACGTAAGTAATTGAGATAATATGTTATGCGGCTACCATTAAAATATATGCAGCTAAAATATTTAAATTATCAATACATGTTTACAGGTTTTATTGCCTGAAACAACACTCATAAATGAGAGCATTCGTTATTTGGCATTGGGACCGAAGAAGCATGCAAAGACTTTGTCAGGCTATGTCGTTAATGGCTTCAAGTTTAAGTCAACCCAGCATGCTATAAATGCCGAATTTCTCAATGACGGCTTCGATACCAAGAATTCTGGTGTTTGCATAAGAGGCACCATCTATGACGACGAGCCGGACTTTGACTATTATGGAGTGCTTCGGGAGATTGTAGATTTACAATATAGTGCCCCATATGATATGCATATTGTGATGTTCAAATGTGAGTGGTTCGATACGAGACCAAATATCGGTTGGAGAATCGATAAACAATTTGGATTCGTCGATATAAATCATCGCAGGAGGTATAGAGGGTCCGACACGTTTGCGATAGCAAGTCAGGCTGTTCAAGTCTACTATACAAGCTACCCAAGGCGTCGTAGAGATCGATTTGACTGGTGGGCAGTATGCAAGATTAAATCTAGAAATACATTCAACGTTGGAGACCCAGCATACCAAGAGGACCAGATCGAGAAGCCCCAATACATGGGACAACAGTCGGATACCATGGACGTGGAAGATGTCGATATACCTCATGCTGAGGAAAATAGAGGGGAGGAAGAGGTTGATATACAAGACTTAGCTGTCAACCAGGGGAGAAAGAGGCGTCTTGTCCCAAGTATTGAGCCTGAAGAAGAAGTAGAAGAAGAAGAAGAAGAAGAAGAAGAAGAAGAAGAAGAAGAAGAAGAAGAAGAAGAGGATGAGGATGAGGATGAGAATGATGATACAGATGAAGTCGACGATGAGGATGATGATATAGATGAAGTCGACGATGAGAATGAGGATGAGAACGATGACGATGACGATGAGGACGAGGACGATAACGATGATTAGATTAAATATCGGTATATATTAGAAGCACTTACAACTTAGTGAATTCAGTTTAGACGGACACATTCTTATTTCAGTTTATGTTTTTGTCGTTCGATCATCTACTTATTGTATGATTTTCTTTTTACAGATGGCACTCTTAGTTCTCATTGTCTTGACGGCACTCGCCGCCCTGCTGCTGGTATATATATTTTAGTTCAGTTTTATATTCATTTATACTTCTATATTGTTAATTATATTTATGTCTGCTCCTTACAGGTCATGGTCACTACCACTCGTGCTGCTGGCAGTGGCCGTGGACGTGATGGTAGTGGTGCTGGTGGTGGCGGTACTGGCCGTGGTGGGCGTGGTGGTAGCGGCACTGGCCGTGGACGTGATGGTAGCGGTCGTGGTGGTAGCGGCACTGGCCGTGGACGTGATGGTAGCGGTCGTGGTGGTAGCGGTCGTGGTCGCCTTCCACATTCCCCGGATATAGAGTCCTCCGATCCCGACCTGGAGAGCTCGGCCACAGACTCTTCCCGCCGTCGATCTGCCGAGGCGCTACCTTCATCTTCATCGAGGCCTGAGACTCCATCCGCTAGCGGATCCGTTCCGCCCCCGGATGCACCAGCGGGTACACCATCAGTTACTGCAGGGTGGGCTCCGGAGTACCCCCGGATTCAGCTTCATCCTGCTACCGGTGAGTACATCCGCGGACCCGCGGATCCTCCGACGCCTCCAGAGAGGCCGATAGGCGAGAACCGACGAGAGCTATGGCCCGCGGGTGATACGTAAGTAAATTTAAGTTAATTTATTAAATTTGTTTCATTTATTCAAGTTAATAATCCAGTCTTTGCTTCTTTGTAGGTTTTTCCCGTATGATGCTGCCCGGATACTCGGGCAAATTATCCGGGAAAACTACCATGGCCCCTACCTCAATTTTTCTGAGGTGCCTCAGAACATGCAGTACGTCTGGCTCGAGGAGATGAAGGTATATATATATCTTTTGGTTAATTATTAATTATTCTTTAATCCACTAATTTTTTAATTACGTGATAATTTAATTTGTATGTCAGACGACGTTCTGGTGGCCCCCCCATCGCGAGGAGTTGATTCGCAAGGCCTACAAAGCCGCCGCCGGAAAGAAGATACGGGATGCGGTGTACGACGTTCGTACGGCACATTCGAGGAAGAAGTGGCTCCGGGAGGAGTACTACGAGCAGATGTTGGATAAGATGAATACTGCTCAGTACAGGGAGAAATCAGAGAAAGCGAAGGCGAGCAGACAGGCCGCTGGTCTGCATACGGGAGGTTCAAGGGCCCACGCAGCGACGCGTGCAGATTTGGTGAGATACCGCAAATTTATTTCACTATTAAATTCGGTACTATTAATATACGTAGTTAATTAAATTCGACGTATATTTCGTATGCAGGCACAACGGGCGGTAAAGGAGGGGAGAGAGCCGGAGTCGGTCACCGCCTACGATGTATTCCTGCATACACACAAGAGACGGGCAGACGGGAGCTTCGTCGACGCGAGGGCCCAGGCGACTGATGTAAGTAATTACGTTTATGAGATTTATATTAGAAATATAATTATTGTTAACTTAATTAGGTGAACGTAGGATTCAAATTATAACTTAGGGAAACATAGGATTTAGATTATAACTTAGGAAAACTTATAGTATAAACACATTCATTGGATAGGCTGCATATCGTGAGGCCCTTAGTCAGATTGAGCCCCCTGCCGAGGTTGTCGGCGAAACGACGCCCACCCAGGCGCCCTCTTCTATTGCCGCTCGCTACGACGACGTGTTCGTAGAGTCTGTCGGCGGCTTTAATAAAGGGCGCGTCTACGGCGTAGGTTCCCTGGCGGCGTCGTTGCAGGGCGCGACTCCGAGATATCCACCGCCCCCGCCTCCTCCCGCGCCCCCGTCGGACGATATGAGGAAGCAGCTTGCGACTCTCACCTCCGATATGTCGGAAATGCGGAGTCTAATGTCGGATGTGCTGGAGCGCCTTCCGCGTCCTTCTGCTCCCGGTCCAGATCCGTCTGCTCCCGATACGTCTACTGCGGTTGCCGGTCCTTCCGACCCTGGACGTTATTCATTTGACCGTAATGCCGAGGTCCGCCTGGTACCGGATACTGCGCTCATTGGGCTCATGGACATGATGTCGGCAGAGCAGCTCCGCACGCTTCCAGAGCATGTGTTGTCCCAGGTGCCGGCGTACATGGTGGAAGAGTACATCCGCAGAGCCGAGGCGGCGCCGAGACGACCACGCGATCCATCTCCGGGAAAATGATATTTGTACTGTTTTTTGATATTATGAATTTGGATATTTGGATATTATGAATTTGGATATTTGGATATTTGTTATTGGATATTTGATATTGGATATCATGAATTTGGATATTTGGATATTTGTTGATCGTACATGGATGTTTGGATGGATATTTGGATATTTGTTGATCGTACATGGATGTTTGGATATTGGATATTATGAATGTGTAATATTTACGAAAAGGAAATAGAATGTTTCTGTAATTTTTTTTAATTGATGTTACATTTAGCGACGGACTAGCGACTAACTAGCGACGGATTATATAAATATTTGCAGTTACCGACGGAAGAGCGACGGAATATCCGTCGCTAACTGGGTGATATAAAATATTTTGCAGTTACCGACGGAAGAGCGACGGAATATCCGTCGCTAACTGGGTGATATAAAATATTTTGCAGTTACCGACGGAAGAGCGACTACCTAGCGACGGCGCATCCGTCGACATGGTTCTGGAAATATGGTAGGTTTCCAGAGACTTAGCGACGGATAGTTGGTCGCTAATCCGTCGCTAATCGGTCGAGGATGACGACGGACTAGCGACGGATGAGCGACCAATTATCCGTCGACATGGTTCTGGAAATATGGAAGCTTTCCAGAACCAGGCCGACGACCTACCCGTCGCTAATACGTCGCTATAACATCGAGGTTAACGACGGAATGGCGACGGAATAGCGACTGATTTTGCGTATCAGGAACCTCTCTGATACGCTTTTACCGACCTATTGACGATGGATTAGCGACGGATATTTTAATATTATATGGCATGTAAACCGACGGGAACATGTCGCTAATCCGTCGCTAAGTAGGTGAAAGACAACCGTCGCTAACCAGTCGCTAGTCCGTCGGATAATTATTTGTCCGACGGCTTAGCGACGGACATTTTTTAGCGACGACGTTTTTCCCGACGGCCATTTTCATCAAATATCCGTCGCCATTACGTCGGTAATTTATTTTACCGACGGATAAGCGACGGATCTGGCCGTCGCTAAAGTTGGTTTTTTTGGTAGTGTTAAAACACAACCCTTTCCCAACTCTAATACTCATTGTCTCTATTCGGATCCCTTGTCAAACTTGTCTACATTGATTCTCTAACGATGACATAACCACAACCACCCATCTTGTGAATTTCATTATCCCTTCTAAACATTAAATCAAACAGTTAATAACATGGAGACTGAGATCACAAGAGTAGATTACGAACCTGATGGGTTGATTTGCCGTACTCGACTGAACCTTCGACTCCTCTTTGTTCTTCCTTGCTTCCTTGACAGATCGGGTTTTTAGGGTTCGTTAAGGAAAAGTCGGCTGCTCCTCTTATACAGGAATCACGCAAGGGGGATAGCACGAATCTGAATTTAAATCAGATTTGGTTTGAAAGGAAAATCTGGATTTAATCCTCAAAGGCGGTGTTCGAATGTGGTGGTATAGTATTTGCTCTGATCCGTTAAATCAGAAGTTTCAAATATAGATTGTTTTGCATAAAAACCCTTAGCTAAAATCTTAGTCGTAAGGAACCTCTATTCCTTTATTACCCATTTGCACCCTCTATGGATGTTTTAAGTAAACAAAATAATATAAAGCCTAACAATTATATATGTGGGACAAATAAATGATAAAATAAAATAAAAAAAATATGCGAGGATAAAATTGGTAAGGGGTTGACACATCTGGATACTGGCTTGGAAGCTTTTGTTGTACGAGAATTCTATCAGGTGCAGGTGATCTTCCCATGTACCACCGAAGTCGAGTGTGCAAGATCTCAACATGTCTTCAAGAGTCTAGATTGTACGCTCCGACTGACCATCTGTCTGTGGATGATATGCTGAACTGAACTGGAGACGAGTTCCCAAACTCTCCTGCAGGCTACGCCAAAAGTGTGACGTGAATCTCGAATCTCGGTCCGAGGTGATACTGACTGGCACTCCGTACAACCTGACAATCTGCCTGAGGTACATCTCTGCTAACTGAGCTGTCGACTGACCAACTCTGAATGGGAGAAAGTGAGCCACCTTCGTAAGCCTGTCAACTATAACCCAAATAGCATCTCGACCAGCTGGGGACCTAGGCAATCCGGTCACAAAATCCATGGTCACATGTTTCCATTTCCATTCTGGAATCGGCAAGGGCTGAAGAAGTCCAGCGGGCCTCTAATGTTCAGCCTTAACTTGTTGGCAGACTAAACAACGAGAGACAAACCGGGCTATCTCCCTCTTCATGCCATTCCACCAAAAGTGCTGCCGGATATTACGGTACATCTTCGTACCGCCCGGATGAATGGAATACTGAGAACTGTGAGCCTCTGCCATGATTTCTTATCTAATATCACCACTAGGTACACAAAGACGCTTACCATGCCTAAGTATACCATCTTCATGAATACACAACTCTGGTCTTCGTCCCGCCTCACACTCTGCCTTGAGTCGCTGAAGCTTGGAATCTGCTGACTGCGCCATCCGGATCCTCTCGACTATGGTGGACTGAACTTGCATACTGGCCATCAATGCCACACTGGAAGGGAGAACAACATCAATACCTATTTTTTGAAGATCTGCTAACAGCTCCGGTTGCGCTGTTAGGAAATAAACTCCGGTCTCCCGCTCAATGCATCTGTAACAACGTTGGCCTTCCCGGGATGACACTGCAAGTTGACATCATAATCCACAAGAAGCTCTAGCCACCTCCTCTGACGCATGTTAAGATCCTTCTGGGTGAGAATATACTTCAGGCTCTTGTGGTCGGTGAAAATCTCTACCCTATCTCCATACACGTAGTGCCTCCACAACTTAAGTGCAAACACTACTGCTGCCAGCTCCAAGTCATGGGTTGGGTAATTTCTCTCATGATCACGAAGTTGTCGTGACGCATAAGCTATTACCTTCCCATGATGCATCAGAACACATCCCAAGCCTCTGCCTGAAGCATCACAATATACTGAGAATCCTCCAGTTCCATCTGGAAGTATGAGAATGGAAGCCGTCATCAAGCCTCGCTTCAACTTCTCAAATGAATCTTGGCACTCTGCTGTCCAAGCAAACTGCACCTCCTTGCGGGTCAACTGGGTCAATGGCACGGAGATCTGAGCAAAGTCTGAAACAAATCGTCGGTAGTAGCCGGCCAATCCGAAAAAACTGCGAACCTCTACAACTGTGCTGGGCACCGGCCATGACTCAATAGCCACAATCTTCTGGGATCCACTTCTACTCCTTCTCGAGTGATGATGTGACCCAAGTACGAAATGCGATCGAGCCAGAACTCCTATTTACTGAACTTGGCATACAACTGGTGCTCCCTGAGAATCTGAAGAACCACACGAAGATGCTGCTCATGCTCCGCTTCACTCCTGCTATAGACCAGGATATCATCCAGAAAAACAATCACGAACTGATCCAAATAAGGCATGAAAATACGATTCATAAGATCCATGAATACAGCCGGCACATTGGTCGCACCAAATGGCATCACTAGGAACTCCCAATGCCCATACCTAGACCTGAAAGCTGTCTTCGGGATGTCCTGCTCTTTGACTCTGATCTGATGATATCCTGAGCGCAAGTCGATCTTCGAGAATACTGTTGCCCCTTTGAGCTGATCAAACAAGTCATCTATCCTCGGGAGAGGGTATCTGTTCTTGATTGTTACTGAGTTCAAGGTACGATAATCAACACATAACCAGGACGTACCATCCTTCTTTTTCACAAGAAGCATCGGGGCTCCCCAAGGCGATCCACTAGCGCGAATGAATCCCTTGGTTTGAAGTTCTTCAATCATCTTGTACAAGATTTCCAACTCTGACGGCGCTATCCTGTAGACTCTTTCTGATACTGGGGTTGTCCCTGGAATCAAGTCTATGGTGAACACGATCTCCCGTTCTGGCGGCATACCTGGAAGCTCTTCTGGGAAAACATCTGGAAACTCTTCGACTATCCGAGGCAACTGCACTGCTGCTACTGCCATCCACAATACTGGAGGAGAAGGTTCAACTTCGCCCCGGAAAAAGAAAAACTCTAGCTCGCCTGAATTCTAAAAATAATCCTACCAATATGGTAGTCTATTCTAGCATACTGGTTCCTCAACCAATCCATCCCTAAGACCACATCATAATCGGCCATCGGGAACTTTATCAATCTAGCGGGAAATTCCTTACCGCTAACTACGATCCGACACGAGAAAAACACTCTATCTACTCCTACGAGTCCGTTACCAGTAAGTATATTGAGCCTTACTGATAATGTCTCGGGCTCCAATCCTATCTGTGTCGCGAATTATGCAGACATAAAAGAATGCGACGCACCAAAATCAAATAAAGCTGAAGCTGGAAAAGAGTTGACGAGAATAGTACCTGCCACTACCTCTCCTGGTGCCAATCCTTCCTCTGCGGTCATCACCATAGCCTGACCATGCCCTCGGGGTGCTGGTCCCCTCTGCTGAAATCCTTGCTGTTTATTCTGGCTCAAGGCTTGGGCTTGAGCATGCTGCTGGGGGTGATGTTGCTGGAATACCTGGGACTGAGGCGGTAAGGGCCTCGACAATGGATACTGCTGCTACTGGACTGGAGCTGGTCCCCTCACCGAAGAGCTAGAAAGGTTAGACGATGATGAACCACCTCTATTCGGGAAGGATCCAACCCTGTGGTCTGCTGCTCCATAAGCCAGACACAATCCTTGTACCCTGCGACACTCTGTCGCTACATGGCCTGGCTTCCCACAATAAGAGCATCCCACTGCGGAAGACTGCTTCTGCTTCTGCTGCTGAGGGTACGTCGGAGTTGAATGCTGAACCGACGTTACTGAGGCCGCTCGCCTCGAAGCTCCAATAGTCAAAGCCCTGGCTGCCGGGGCTGGGGCTGAAGACTGATTCACCTGGCCGTGGGATCTCTTTTGACCTCCAGCCCTATCCACAATCCTCTGGGAGGTATACTCATGCCTCCTAGCTGCTCTCACGACTGCATCAAAAGTCTGATGCTCAAACTGCTCAACTGCCAACAAAATCTCCAGGTGAAGCCCTTGCTGAAATCGCTGGGCTCTATCGTACTCGGTTGCCACCAAGGTGGGAGCAAACCGACTGAGCCTTGAAAACTCGGCCGTATATCCGTCGACCGTCCTGCCCATCTGCTTCAGATTGGTGAACCTCGTCTGTAGATCGTACCGAGCTACAACATCAAAATACTTGGTCTAGAATCTCTCTCTGAATACCGTCCAAGCAATGGGTGCTGCTAATCCAACGGCCTGAGCCACCCACCAGCTGCGGGCAAGATCTAATAACTGCAAGCGCACCACGGCTACCTTTTCATTCTCTGGGGTCCTGGCTGCTTCTAGAATCACCTCGATGTCCTGAAGCCAAGCATCTACAGCGATAGCATCTTCACTACCGTCGAAGAATGGAGGGTTCAAGCGCTTGAAGCTGTTGGCCGCGCTGTTCCCTGGATGACCGCCTATGGTCAGAGCATCTGCCACTGCTTGGTGTAAGGCATCCCTACGACGATCTTGGAAAGCTATCAAGGTCCTGATGAGACCTACCAAAGTGCCATCATCAGGCTCGGCAGGCTGAACTGGCTGGACTGATGGCTTCCCGCCAGGAGGTATGACTCTGGAGGCCACTTCGGAATGTTGGGCTTGATCTTCGGGTTACTGCTGATCCACGGGAAGTGCTCTACCTCGCTGACCGGCAGGTCCAGAAACGATGCCGCTGAAGAAGACGACATAGAGAACAATAAGGAAGGACCAGGACAGATCAACGATACAAGCATATGATCAGGATAATAATCCAGGGATTCAGATGATACGAGCAGAGATCAAGGGCGAATACTGATTGATACATCTATTCGATAAACCCTCACATATCTTGATTTACAAGACCTGTATGGGACACCACTTAAACCATGTCACGACCCAGAACCAGAATACTGGAGAGCGGGGGCAGACATAGCCAGCTACGTATATGAAATGGAATCCATCTCGCTATACGGTCACGGCTGTCTAGATACATGAGGGTTTACTACAAGCCAACAGTCTCCTATAGTCA